>JAOTAY010000183.1:0-10678 GCA_025629805.1 Erythroxylum baracoense | reverse complement strand
CCCTCATTGGTTGTCCGCGGATTCCATTATCAAGAAGTGTGTCCACGGCTTCTTGTACCAATTTCTCCTGACACATTTCCAATTCCCCTGGCGTAGATCTACTTGTTGTTAATAGATCCGTAAGAGTATTGTTCCCTCAGGTAACCTAATCAAAAAGCAGACGGTCCATACATAAGTTGAGTTTTGAGGAGCTTACCTTATGCTTTTGCCCTACCTCCTTTTATTCCTTTTATCTCAGTACTGGTTCAGTAGCGGAAAAGGCAATAAGCCTATCTCTTGCCGGTTCAAAATCAAGGGATGAAGCCAGGCAGTCAGTCTCCCATTGTTAAAGCTCAATCATAATTTATATTGAGGTTTTTATTCAAGGCGATTTCGCAACCTCTTCGATGAACGAAGACATTCCTTAAATGCCTCAACTACTCCGGAACTCAAGAGCTTTTTAAAAATCTGTGTCAAAACAAGAAGGGCTCGGGAAAAATAAGGCAGATCAGATTGAGATAGATTGGTGGAGGCTACCTACCCATATTAAACAAAGGGTAAAAGAAAAAGGCTCAACCTATTCTATGGGCGAACACTAAGTAGTCAAGTAAACACTTATTTCACCCTTCAGGGAAGCGAAGGTTTGCAGACGCTCGACCAAGGGGAGAGGAAAGCGGGGCAGTTGATTGGCAAGCCGACTGAGAATATAGGCGGTTCATCGGGGGCTTCTCGGGTGATCGGAAGGGCTTAAGGCAAATAGGCAATCGAAAGAGAAAAGGAAACCGGCTGGAGTAACTACCATATCCCGTGATGCTTGGGCCAAAATAACCAACTAGCTAAAAGCAAGAGTTTTGGCTTTATCCTTTCCATCGAGCTGGCTGGTCTAGTTCCAATTTTCTTCGCCTTTGGACGTAGCTGTCTTTAAAGTGCAAGTGAAAACGTCATGTGAGGGCTAAAAATCATGTTCCCTACCTAAGCGTATACTAAGCGATCATTCGATAAGCCGTCGGGGAGAAAGCGCTCTCCCCATATTAGCAACCATTGTATAGGCTGATTTTCTTGCTGCACGACCGCCACACTCCTCTTTTCTTCAAAAAATCTTACTTCGCTATCTTTCTCTGAGCTCCTAGGAAACAGATCCTACTCCCTAAGAAGAAGAATTAAGAGAGAAGGATCCATTTAAAGGAATTTATGCTGATTGCCTAACAAAGGGTAACTTTCAAGGCTCATACTACAACAAGAGTCCGAGCGACTAGGAAAAGGCTTGAATAGAGAAAGAAATTCGTACTGTTTGCGCTTACTTACCAATTTGCTTATTAACAAACAAAGACAGCCATGTTCGCTTATCCCTTTTCCTACCAATGATACAATCAGGCTTACCTCAGACCCGAACCCCCTATGATTGCTTCCACTTGAGGAGACTAACTTGCGCCATAAGTACTAGACTTTGATAAAGGAATGGGGAGGCGGAGATCTTTAATACTGGAAAGGTTTTCGTAATAAAAAAAAAACCTGCTACCGGAAAGCACCTATTAAAGAAGAGGGACTCGATTAAAGGACTCATACAATAATTTTTCCAGACCTATTCCTTCGCATGCTTCTAAGGTTCGAACTCGTCACTAAGTACGAGAGCTCTAAGGCAGGAGCTTCCCAGAGAGTTACTATTACACAAAGAAAACGAATTTCTAAATTGGACGATGTCTCTAGCTCTTGAAACAGGATCTCAGGTTTTTACATTGAGAGCTCTCATAAACCGTTGTTTCCAGGTCGGTCTCATAGCCTGTGCTTGAGATGGGGACAGAGCCCAACCCAAAACTTCTCAGCTCTCGAGGCATAGGAATCCGTTCCCCGCCAGCCTCCGTTTGAACGGCCCAAAAATGTTGCGTGAGGAGTGAAACGGGATGATCTCAAGAAAGGAAATTAGAGACGGCAGTGTTATAGAAAGCCTTCCATCCGTAGCAAGATCCGCTCCCAGCCGCCCGTTAAGAGGTGGCACAGACGCCATTGGGTAAGTTCTATTTCGAAGCTGGAATCACTCTTCCATAAAATAAAGGAACAGCGCTTTAAACATAGAATAAAAATCCAATTTCAACCTCTTTCTACTAAATGGAAACGTGGGAATCAAGCAATTACCATTGCATTTGTCCTCTGTTCTCTGCCTACCCAGGAAGAGAAAACGCAGCTACGTTGCTTAGATCGCCTGCGTTATGGGTTTAGGAGATGCGCTACGTCCAAACGGACGAACGAAGGTCTTTGAACTGAAAGAAGCGATCATGCTTGCGTATTGAAAAGACCAGTCTTTCGTTCTGCTGACTTGCCTAACCAGAGGCCGACTCAAACGAGTCCGAGCCAAGAAATGGAATTCTACGAGTGCCAAGAAATGGAATTCTACGAGTGGGTTTCAAAAGCTATGGGGAGTGGTAAACTCTGAAAGATGGAAAGAGGGGAGTTGGTTAGATCATTGAGAGACTAAAAAAACAATGTCTTAAATTGGATCTATTTGAGATGTTAACATCCGTTTTTTGCTGGCTGGAGAAGTTCATTCACACATGAACTCCTGCAAAGCCCGCTCCGGGGCCAGGCAATGTAAATTGTTTAACGAAACAAACGTTCTAGATGTCTCGCCAACGGTTTGTTTCTATATCTGGTCGAACGAACATGAGAAGAGGGGCAGAAATCAGAGTGCTTAGAAAGAAAGAGAAAGAATAGACTAGACAGGCTTAATCTCTTAAGTGGCAGAAGAGGTTTGCCAAAGTGAAACTCAAAGTTTTGCCTAGCTCCACTTCAGATCAAAATCGCCAGTCCGTCCCTACCGTCCTTTCTCACGAATCTATGTGGCTAGGGGCTGTTGGTGGGCAAGGAGATAAAAAGAAAACATTGCGCTTTTTTTTTTTGGTCATGCCCTTTGATTTTTGTACTGGAGCTACTTTAACTTTAAGACACTCACTCAACAATTCATTATTATGAAATCGATTCGATTCCGTGGAAGTGAATGAATGATGAAAATGCAAGCAGGGCTTTGATCGGGGAATGAATTCGACTAAAGAAGAGGAAGGGTAAGACTTTCATCCGCCGAAGCAGCAAGAGAGAGGCAACAGCATATCTTACTGGAGAAAGAGCAAGAATCAAGAAGCAATGAGCTAGATATTTCTATATCTGCGGATACTGACACAGCAAGAGGGTTAACAGCTTATTCAGTGGATTCGGAAAGATAAGCCTCCGAGGAAGCAGAAGCGAGAACTAAGCATCCGCTAAGGCTATAATTACGGGTGGTGGGGGAAGAGATAATAGAAGAGGTTTTTTTCTATTCTAAGGTAGAACCCGTCTCCATGAAAGGAAGAAGGTGGTGGGTCTAGAAAAAGCCATTTTTCAAGAGATTATTCTCAAACTGATGATTCACCAACAGAATGGAAAAAATAGGTGGGATAGGTAAGGCAAATGAAAGTACCACGATCTAAACGCTAGGTGTGGCCGCCAAGGTGATACAGTCTCTAGGATTAACCGATGCAAAGGTAGAGTCAGTCTTTTAATAATATGGCCGTGATCCGTCATTACGTGCGACTATCTCCACTATAGAAAGAAAAGAGAAAGCACTAACTATTAGTAATGTCCTTCCTCCTCACTTTTTTTGGCCTCGTCTCCCAGTCTTGTTCTTGTCTTTTTGATTCTCTCCTATTATTAGTCCCCTTTTTGGCTTTTGTCAGACTTGCATGTGTTAAGCATGGGAAAAAAGGATCCCCCTACTGAAAGAATCAGAGTTTCAGTTTCTACTTTTGCTTCTGAAGTCAGATTGGAATTTATGCCCTCTGGTATCCCGGCTGTCGCAGACCCATTTCAGGTCACACAAGGCTAAGCTCCTGGGGAAGGACTACCTCACTTGACTAGAAAAGCAAAGGGCAGAACGAATCTCTCTTATCTAAGATAATTCTTGTCTCACTTTCTCTCTTCCTATTGAAATTCATATCGTTTACTAAGATCATAGATGAGCGTAGGTAGATCTTTGTATGCACAGGTCTCGACAGGACCGTCTCGTATCGTATAGAAAGGATTCCCTGCGAAAGGATAAAAACAAAAGAGCTGCTCCTCTCCGATCTAAGTCCTCTCTCTAGTCAGAAATAGCGTAAATAAATCAGGATGGATCGACAGGCTTTCCCAACCTACTGGTCTCTTCCTGGATTCGGAAGTTATTATAGTGTCCTTTCTCGGGATTGAGGATATCATCCATAGTAAATATACTGAGGGAGAACATAATGCTTGGTACATAATAGTACCAGAGCTTTCTGCTCAAGCAGATCGAGAAATTCATGGCGTGCGTGTTGGCCATTAACAAAGAAAGGCGCTGAGAAGCCCTCACGGATTCGTACCCCCTCTGGGAAATGTTATTTGACACTAAACCTTGAAGGCTGTTAATGATGTTAAACCTGCGATGCACACGAAGTCGCTCTTCTTCATTCGCAATTCTATTTTTAACTCCAAGCACGTGTTCTTTCTTCATTCTTTCAAGCCTTTCTAACTTCAATAGATTTTCTAAAATTCCAGAAACTGGTTTAGAAGCTAAAAGGGGGACCAAGAGAGGAAATGGCCGTCTCATGACAACTCGCGCCATAGTTACCGATTCTGCACAGAAAGCTAGGTAATGCGCGGACGCGGGATAAAAGAAAGTAGGGTAGGAGCAAAGGAGTGGAGAATCACTCTAAAATGGAGAATACCACGCCCGAACCTGGTTGGCTGAATACTGACTCAGCTCTGTCATTAGTTGAGAAGCGGTGGGAAAGGGGGTGACCCGCCGGCATCCAGAGTGACCTCGCGCGATGAAGAGAAAATTAGAAATGAAATCGCACTGCAGCATAAGTAAGTAGAATGTCATCATTGTCCCTGTACTATAATGGAACCTTCTTGGCTGACACTAAGAAGACAGCCGCCTAAACCAGGAACTGGTTCGTCTCCCGGGCCAATAGATATTATTTCACCAGAAAAATGGAGTTCGTCTAATAAATTCAAAACAAATCGTTGGAATCTTTCACTCGATAAGTACATCCCATTCGCTGAGACTAAAACCTCAGTGGCATACCTACTATACTCGAACTCGGCCTGAGGATACAAGAGAGCTAAGCGTTGATCAAAGTCTAAAACTAAAAAGGCCAAATTCAAAAGGACATCAGTTAGCAATCCAAAAGGTGGAATATTTGTTTCTAGTACGTCACATATTTCAGATGGCTTTCCAGTCGAATCTAACATTTTAGAATACAGGAAATCCTCTAACAAATCCAGAATCCGTTGATCTGGCACTATATCTCTGAGCTTAATCAAAAGCCGCTCTCGATTTAATGTATGACATGAGCTTTTAAGGTCAATTTGATAAAGAAGTGAGACATGATTTCGAGTACAGACTATTTTCCCGTAATACTCACGAATTAGCATTGTATACCCATACGTATTACCAAAGATAATCATCTTTTTCTGGAAAAGATGATTTAACGTTCGAGCGAGACCTGTTTGCACAAGTCTATCTGCTTGGGTACATACAACTGTATGACAGAACGCAGCTATAGATATGGGTTTCTTTTGTTTAAGTAGGAAACTGATCTCATAAATCTCCCCAATCTCTTCGCTTCTGTAGTACAACTTTAACCGAAGCGGTGACATTTTGTAAGTGCGAGCTAGGATGCGTTCCTTAATATCAGCCACTTTGTTAGGATCCATCGTCCCAAATAAATAATATAAGTCGCTGTATGCTAGTTCTATATCTTCAAGCAACCTTTTTACATAGCAATAATTGTTAGAGTTGTTACTGAAATTCCGAGTTATTAACAATCGTGAACGTGAAAAAGTGAGTTCTTTTGAATAAACTACTTTAATGGCCTTGTTAGGACGGGCCTGCCTAATGTTCGGCACAGTGTGCCTGATTAGTTGGTTTTTCATTTCCCTTTTTTATCTGTGGAGTAAAGATTCAAACTTGGGTTATTTTTCCGGTGTCGGTACCCTGGGTTGTATCCTTTCCGGCTCGTTTCGGCTTAGACTCACTACCCTCTTAGAGCGTTACAAGGAATTTTGGGCCGGCCAAAGAGTTTCAAGTTTGGGTTAAACCATAGGTGAAAGATAGCCTACACAAGCTAGGCCTAAAACAAGGCCCCATATAGATTCAGCTTAGGGGTTTATGAGAGATTGATTTTTGGACCTAAGCTAAACTTATAAGATTGAACCTAAACCAAAGACTATAGACTGAATTAGGAGAGCAGAGGTTTTTTCCAAGACCAGGAAAGCAAGCTATATCGAAGCCCAATGCCAAGCAAAGCCCTAGACTACAAGTGAAGAAATTGGATTCAACTAAGCCCTTAACCCAACATGAGGTGGAGCCTTAACCCGACACAAGATGGGACCCTATTAGGATAGTGGGCTTAGTCAGCCCAACATAGGTTGTCAACAAAAAAGGAGAAGTTCCCGTGATTGTTGGTTTATGGATATCCTACCCTAAGACGAGAGGATTGGGCTTAGAACAAGCAAGACCCATCGGTGGATAAGATCACATCTTCATGACAAGAGGTGTACACGTTAGGCCTCACTCAAGGTAATGGGCCAAACCTAACGAGTCCAAACAAATTGGATCTTATTGTATGACAAAACCACAGATTGGGCTTATCTGGAGGTATAGTAGTTCAAGAAGCAAGCTCGAAGCGAGCGGAATACAAAAAAAGAGGTAATTAATCTTATTTATTCTGTTGGCACATAAATTGAAACTATCTGTGTCGTCTAACCGGAATGGAATTGATTCTGATCAGCATGCTTGGACGAAGTCCAGCTTGAGAGTACAGATGCCACCGCTTTCGTTTACCCTTTTTCCTCTTCTTCCTTGTTCTAGAAAGTTTTGTTTGCCTAATATCAGACTATTTCAGAGGAATACTTGGACTAGCTCCTTCGGTTTGATTTGATTCCACTTGTTGTTTGTCCAACTCGTATCTAAATTTACACAGTAGTGTGATGAGACAGAGATGAGAAAACTAATACGGTAATGGTATCTGAAATCGCTGATCCAGACACGGCACACAGGGCTTTCCGGATCCATGTTCGAGTAGTCGGCATTCAATAGAGACAAGTTGAGTAGGGATCAAAACCAAGGTTGATTTTTCCACCTTGGGGAAGCTTTCCAGCATATGGGTTTGGCTCTTACTGATGAAGACATGGAACCAATGAGCACGGAAACTCCACTTCCAGGATTGAGTTAGAATGTAGTTAGGGGGCAGCAACCTGTGCAATCCATCCGGCTATCGCAGACCAACCTCCGGATCGGACAAAGGAAAGAAAAAGCGGACAGAGAAGAGAACTTTCGTTTCACTTTACTTGAGTCAGTCCCTGGGATTGATCAATCAGTAGTGGAATCAAATCAGGTTACCTCATCGATCGAGTGCCATGTCTTCTCTCCTTTATCTCAACTGATCGATCGCTTCTTTCTTTCAATTATTCTTTGTTTGGTACACGAGTGGAACATCAAATACGAGAATGGGACTCATGGAGCTAATCTCGCTCTTTCATCAAAGCCCAGACATTTTGATTATTTATCTCGTGAAAGCACTCATGGAAGTCTTTCTGGTACCTTTTTGGTTGGTTTCGATCTGCCTCTTCACTTAGCGCGCTAGGAACAGAGCGAAAATGGTAGTAAACCCTTTCCGGATCACTTGAACAAGAAACTCTATCCCAATAGTGATTCTTGCCCCACCTTCTCTTCTTTCATTACCCCCAACTTGTTACGATTTCTATTTCTCTTCTCCCTAGATCTCGATTTATAGGGTTTTAACAAATCGGGTTACGATTGGGGCCTCGGTTGGTTGGGGCTTTAGAAAGCATACTGTGCCCATCCGCTGTTAAAATCAGTTTGACCGGCGTGGAAAACATATATATGTTCAAAGAGTATGATGGGCCCAACCCTAAGTATCGCAGGGCCCGAGCTTTAGACCTTGAACTTCCCGTTGATGAGTATATTGGTGATTTGGGGGAAGAATCTATCAGTGCCTGCCATCTGAATCTTACTAAAATCAATTCATAGCTATCTTCCGCGGACAGGAGATACTAGATCGTAGACTATCTCTCAGCAAAAGAAAAGCCTTCCTAAAGCACGCGAAGAAAGCCCGCATCCCCACTCCCTCCTCCCAGACCCGGAGGAGTGGCCTCTCCTTCTAAAAGAAAGGCTACGTTCGATTCTGACAAATTGATTTTTAATAAAAGTGAAAGTGGGGCTACTTCCCAGCCCTACCTTAATGCAAAAAGAGACCAATCAAAGCTATTGCCTCTCGGCGCATTAAAAAAGGGGGAGGACCACGAACAAAGAATAGAAAGAAGATGCACCACGACTAACTATTCTTAGCAGCTCTAAACGCTACTACCGAATGCGCGGCCAACAATGTCACAGCGGCAACCCACACAGCAATGGCACGGGCAGAACGCTCCTCTCCCGTCCGGTCGAGTCCGCTTCGCTCCTCCGGCAGCACAATCAGGTCCCCCGGCTCGGGGCTTTTTGCCGAGCCCTCTAATGCAACTAAACCCTTGCTGCTTTCCCCGAGTACGCGTGGGGGAGTCGTGAAAATATCAGGGGACCCCTACCCTATTAAAGCTTTTGTTAGCTTTACAGCCTTCATCCCACGACCGCGGGTTAGGGGATTGCACATGAAATGTCGCTCCAGCCTGATTTGATGTTTCCAAAACCCCCAACTTTGCTGACCCACGGGGGGCGTTGAGAAAGTCTGCCGCTGAGGCTTATTATAAACAAAAAGGGGGAGGCCAGCAAAGACCCTGTGCCGGTTGTGCGAAGGCAGCAGATCGGGATCGAAGAGCAGTTGTTTAGCAGAGGTATGAGCCCAACATCCCATTATCTTCCTTTTCGGAGAAAAGCATCCGATCCTTTATTGGAAAGACCTCACTAATCAATCATCTAGCTAACTGAACCAGATAAATTTCCGGGACACGAACTCCTTAACATTAAACTCAGCGAAATCAAGATCTTATAGGGTGACCTATCTCTATTAGACTTGGCTCTGAATGGCAAACGAACAAATCTCCCCTGACCTCCAGACTCTCTCTCTCCCAAAATCAGACCCCTCCACCGATACTTAAGACACCACCTGTATAGTCTAAGCTGAAATTAAATGATCACAACTAGACCACTCTGCTCAAATAGACTCTCATCATAGGAAGGCGAGCAAGCCAGTACAGATACCTCCGATTTCAGAGCTGGCACCGGAGAAAGCAGCCAAGCAGCAAGGGCAGTGAGCAAGCAAGCGGTAGCCAAGGATAGGATTTTGAAGCGGTGAGTTGCGGGGCAGCAAGTACAATTATCAACGAAAGAAAAATATGCAGCTTTAAAGCTGTGGTCTTTGCTTTTTCAACGTTCTTTGATTCTATAAGCTCTATTGAATTTCTCAGGGTTGTATTATTATAGCTAGAACGTCACTATAGAATTGACTTCCATTCCATCCCTGAACCGAAAACACTGATAAGGATAGCATTTCGTCGCCGCTAATGGGAGAGAGTTTTGCTCGTGCAAAATGGCTTAGTAACCTTGCCCCTTTTTGCCTTGCGACTTGCCTCTTTTGTAGCATCTATTAAGTCAACATGCCTGTAAACAGCCGATTCTCTATCTACTGATCGGGGATCTCTTTTGTGCTTTGTTAACGGAATAAAACACAAAAGATCCCCCGTACTGAAGTAACATTCCCGTCTTGCTTGATTCGAGTGCTAGCTTTCTTCAGTAGGTCCAGTTCTTGGGCTACCGGTGACCGGCCAGTAGGCACTCTTTGGGCGGAGCTTTCTGGATCCACTAACTGACTTGGGAGGATAGCAAGAACTCAGAGCCTTCACATCCACCCTTTTCGACGAAACATCTTAGAGCGAGCAGGTTACCGGCTCGTAGAGCTCCTGGTCCTATCGAACCAGTTACTTCATTCCTGAAAAAAGAGGAACTAAGTCCCATGTCTGATTCTGCTGTAGTGCTTCCAGTTTTTAAGCCATTGCCTGCTGCCAGCAAGGCGGATTCGGCCCTTTTCAGGTAGGGAGTTCATGATAGGAGTGAACAGTTGCCAGAAAGGCTCTGTGTTTGTGTTTAAAGTTCAAAGTTTCATCTCATAATCAGCAAAACGAGCAGGAGGTTGAGATGGTACGAATGGCATTGATAGCATTCATAGGCTTGTTTGAAGGGCAAATCCCACAGACAGAAAATACAAACCAGTCTTAGCAATAACCGTTGTTAGAGTTATATCATCAACCCTAGCTATTTCATCAGCTGCACACGAATCTCACTCTAGAAATTCCATTTATTTCTCATAGACATCTGATATTCATTTGAAAACTAATGGCAATCTTCGAACTTCACTTTTTTTTTTCTATTGGAGCTTCCCTCATTCCTTTTATCGAGCATAATGATGTGAATCGGGCTTTAATGAGTTATAATATGCAACGCCAAGCGGTTCCGCTTTCTCGATCCGAGAAGTGCATTGTTGGAACTGGATTGGAAAGCCAAGTGGCCCTAGATTCAGGGGGTCCCACTCTAGCGGAACATGAGGGAAAGATAATTTATACCGATATTGACAAGATCATTTTATCGGGAAATGGGGATACTCTAAGCATTCCATTAGTTATGTATCAACGTTCCAACAAAAATACTTGTATGCATCAAAAACCCCAGGTTCAGCAGGGTAAATGCATTAAAAAG
>JAOTAY010000182.1:9055-19702 GCA_025629805.1 Erythroxylum baracoense | reverse complement strand
CTATATCAGTCATATTGAATCCCCTGTTTCTCTTCCTATGCTTACGAGTATAGACCTTACTCATTAGAGGCCTATCACACACACACACACACACACATACACACAACAATTGCCTTTCAATATCGTTGTTAGTTTTACTACAACTCCAGTGGATTCTCTTAACCAAGCTTAAGGTGTCCAGGAACAGCAAGTAAATATAATCACTTACATCTTCTGTCACGCATAAATGGAAACTACACACAAGAAAAATAAGGTGTGTAAACAATATGCAACAACAACTGGAGGTTGCAATCACCACAAGTTACAATAAAAGTCTCTCTGGATGAATTTAGTTTTCCAGTTACTTAAAGTTCAAAATTTAGTAGCAAAAGCCTCTGAATAAGTTTCATTTTCCAGTTCCTGCTAGCAGCAACTTCCTCTCAAGGTCCACTCACGGATGCTTTATAAGAACAAGTTATATATTACAATATATGTGTGTGTGTATATATATGTCTTGTATTAAATTGATAGCAAAAGTCTATCTTGTATTAGGCAGCTTGTGTACCAAATCAAGAAACCAAGAAAATGCATCTCGGACTCACTTTTATATCCATCATTTTCAGTGACTTTAGTACCCACACTGTCCTCTAATTAATGTACAAAGATTGATTTGCCTTTAAATGCAACAAATTGTTAATAAATATTTACTAGCCACTGACTGAAATATGAAAATAGCATTAAAAAACCATGATATTCTAACAAGACAAGTATCCATGAAATCCTCAACTGCCCAATTCCAGGTCAGGTTGCTCTTAAAACTCATTCACATCCCAGAATGAAGAGCAGATTGTTATATCATTCCAAACCTAAGACCAAAGATCACTAAGACAAGGTCTAAGAGTAACTTTGGAGGCTGAAATGTTGGGTGGAATGCTTTTCACTGCCCATGTTGAGCTATAAAAGCTAAAATTAATAATTGCAGAAGAGATGGATCAAGACGGTATAAAAAGAACTTCAGGATGACACCAAAAAGTAGATGGCTCTAGACCAACTTTGGACTCTTAAGAGTTGAAAATTTATCTTAAATGTATGTAAAACTATTTTTCAGTCCATTTTCTTGAAGAGGACAATATGAAGTGTTGATGCTCGGAAACATTTCAAGTTAAGAAATGTCTACCTAGACCCTATGTCAATCTTTAATGCCAAGTTGAAGACCATTTAACTAACTTCAAGTCAGAAGTCAGAGCAAAAGTAGTTATGGAAAACGTCTTAGCTTGAAATATAAAATAGATTTAAAATTCCAGTGACAATTATGTCAGAATACAAGTAGAAAAAACTAGTATCATTGTCACAAAAGTGACTATGCAAATCAAGTAATAATGTCCTCCTTGAAGCAAATTTGTGTTCTTCACAAGTAGAATTAGAGTTAACATATGTCCAGGTGAGCGAGTAATAAATGTCAATTTATGGGTGATCAACAGCAATAACTTGTGTTTCCACTACATTAGACAGATCTCACCTACATGACATGGGGTGAGATGTCAATTAAAGGCAGACTTGGAAGTTCTTACACATTCTGCAAAAGTAAAGAAGTTCATTTGCTACAAGATTACCTGCGTGCCTGCTTCTTCCCGACTATTGATATACAACAAATAGGACTAACTTAATGCCGACAATAAGCAAAGAATCAAACAATAGAGCATCTATTTACAGACCTTAGGAAGAGTTGGTCGCAAAATATTGATAAGTTCATGAACGTGCTGTGATCGTTCCATCTGCCAAAATAGCAGAGAAAATTCGTTGACATATCAAATATACATACGGCAAGAATCAGAAGTATACAAGTTTGAATAATGTAGAATAATGATCATGGTAGCATTTTCATGAATTTTTTTGGTTTAGGTTGAACATAATAATTTAGGTGTATTGTTACAACATGAAAGAAAAATGGGAATACTCACTGAACTGGCACCCTCAATTGGTTGATCTGAGAGGTATCCTGACGGAAAGGCAAAATAGAAAAAGAGATCAAGATGAATGAAATAGAACGAATGAAAATCTATAGATCTGGAACGCATTGAATAGTGGAGTTAGTTGAAATCTGGATCTGAGGAGAAACAGAACAGAGAAAGAAATTGGGAAAAATTTAAGAAAGAAGCGATACCGGTAGACTGAAACACAGAACAGAGAAAGAAATTGGGAAAAAATTTAAGAAAGAAGCGATACCGGTAGACTGAAAGCCTTTGTAGAGGCCGAGTAAAAAGCCGAGGGGAACGAGCATGGAAAGAACGACGAGGAATAGCACTCCAATGACTAGGCATCTCCACCTTCGCTTTCCCTGATAAGGCCCGCCTCCGCCGCTGCCTTTCATCTCTCTCCTATCCTAACCTACCCTCTGTTTTACCATACAATGCAGTGCTGCTTTAACCCGCCCTCTTTCTTCTCCTTCTTCTCCTTCTTCTTCGTCTTTGTGTTTTCTTTTCTTGAATACTACTACTACTACTACTACTACATCATCGTCATCATCCAAGTTTTAAAAAAGTTATTGAAGATAAAGATAAATAAAACTTTGAAATTATGAGACCCCACCCCACGTTGTTCTTTGATTTTCGCCTATTCAGCATTCCAACTTCAATTCATCACTCAAATAAACTCCAGACTTTCCTTCCTTCCTTCCTTCCTAGACAACGCAAGTTACGCAACGCTACGCTCAACGTTTCAGTGCATAATTTTATTTTGGAGATTTGCACGTGAGTACTACACCCGCGAACGCGATCTGACGAACCAATTGTCGTTACTTCCTGTTATACTATTACCTTTTGGTTAAATATTTTATAAATTATTATTTATCTTTTTATAGGATTATTTAGATATTGCAATTCCTCTTCACTCATTTTGTATATCGAATCAAGTCATGAGTCCATTATTTTTTGTTAGCATTAGTTGGAGCTTGGTGCCTTCCTCTTTTGCTGCTAGAGATAGATAATTCCGTTGAGTTGTTTACAGTTGCATGCAATCGTAAATCAAAATGAAAAAAACCATAAGCATCACTTTGGTTGATCCGAAATGAAACATTTTAAACAAATTGATTATTTATATAAAATTCTAATAATTTTATTCTAACTTCGATTTTTACCATTTAATTTTCAATAAACACGACCTCAAAAATGGGATAAATTTGAATCGGATTATCCGATCAGGATCTTGAACAGTCGCAGTTGTCGTTAACCTATCCTTAGGTATATATCTCAATTTCAACCGAACTACCATGACATTGAAGTCCGTTTCTTTGACTGAACACGGCGGCCCATGAAGAACCTGAGGTAGCACTTCCCTTTACTTTGAGTGATTGGCATATTGTAGCTGCAAAAGTAGTTAATCAAACTTCCATTACCATTGTCAAGATATGCAGCTATCATACTAAACAATTCTAACCTACAGCAGAGAAGGAAATCTCAAATTGTTAAGGAAGGATACAGAACATGACTAGAAGAAATGCAAACTCGTTTTGTATGTAAGCCATATGGAAAGAGATATGACTACAACTCAAAGAAAGAAAGACACCTGATGTGATTGATGGTCTGTCCATTTCCTTTGTCTTTACCTGATAAAGTACTGGAATTGGGACACCCCACGTCCTTTGCATTGATATACACCGGTAAGATCGGCTTGAAGTCATGGTATAGAGATTCTTTTATTTCCCTGAGAAATGGTCATGGTGAAAATAAAAAGCATTTGACTTTCAAATCATGAAATCAATATAATTCACAAGACCTGATTAAGTTTTCATCGTTACGCTTAATCAGTTTGTTGGACAGGGGCAGTATTCATTTATAAATGAAAATAAATAAATCCGATTTAACTGTCATTGACTGCAACAATACTATATCAGTAGAATGCATGTTCCTCAACAACAGCATTTAGAAGGTTGGCATTGACTGCAACAGCTGAAAACACAAGATCCAAAACATTAAAAAGGAAAAGATCAGCACGAAGAGGTAGGAAAAGGGATTGAAGATCATTACAAGTGCGGAATTTGCAATACGGGTCTTCAGACGTCCCTCAACTTCAGAATCCAAGGACATCCTTTGAAGCTTGAGGAGATGGAAGGATCCCACGTTCGGCAGAACTTGTACGAGTCCATTGAGGTCCATGTCGGGCAGTGCTTGTGACTGCGGACCAAGAGCCAAGGGACTATTAACTACATGGTGGCTTCATCCAAGATTTACCGAAAAAGTGCTTACGAGCCAGGGTATGTATACACCGACAAAACAAGAAGCTTAGTTGCCACTTGTGTGCATATAAGAAAAATTTTGATTTGTCGTTATATATAATTTTGTGATCATACTAAAAAAAATTGGTAGAATTTTGTGTATATATATATTATGACTATGTGTGTATATATCAAAGAAAAAAATTAATGACCACGAGTTTATATGTGTAGGAAAAGTTTTTGTGACCTTAAATGTAAATCTATAGGCAAAATGTTTTTGATGGCGATATGTGTGTCTATGTATATATGAAAAGAGTTTGGCGAGTATATGCGTATGTGTATTGGAAAAAAATTTAGTAGCCATATGTGTATATATATATATAGGAAATTTAGTTTCTACGTGTGTATGTATATACAAGAAAAAAATTTAATGACTAAGTGTGTGTATGTATTGGAAAAAAAAGGTAGCTGGCGCCATTTGTGTCTCTATATATATATACATTAAAAAGTTTGGTGGTCACGTCTGCATATACTTATAGTAAAAAAAAATATTAGTCATGTGTGTTCATATACAGGAAAAAGTACTGATAGAAAAGTTTTATTTTAATGTGTATATATACAGAAAAAAAAAGGTTTGGTGATCATATATGTATATTTATAGGAAAAATTTTTGTGAACATGTGTGCAATGATAAATAAAAAATCACACGTTGAAAATTTAGCGAACAATTGATGTTTCCTCAAAGTTTGTAAAATCATTCTTAAATGTACCATATCTTCTTCTTCACTGTTAGAATATACCAAAATGTCATCGATGAATACAATGACAATCATATCTAAAAAAAGTTTAAATATCTTATTCATCAAATCCATAAAGGTTGCAGGAGTATTAGTCAACCTAAAGGAGATCATAAAAAAAATCATAATGACTTCCTAGAATGAAAATCATTTTTTGGAACATCTTCTCCTCTTATTCTTAATTGATGACAACAAGATCTCAAATCAATCTTAGAGAAAAATCTAGCCCTTTGAAAAATCATCGATTCTTGGAAGTGGATACTTATTTTTTATCGTCACTTTATTCAATTTCATGTAATCAATATAGAGTCAAAGGCTACCATCTTTCTTCTTTACTATTAATATTGGTGCACCCCATGGAGAAATACTAGGTCTAATAAATCCCCTATCTAACAATTCTTGTAATTGATTATTAAACTTTGTGAAACTCATCTTATAAGGTGAAATTGAGATAGGATTTGTACTCAACACTACATCAATGCAGAATTCAATCTCTCACTCTGGTGGCAAACCTCGTAATTCTTCATAAAACAAGTTAAGAAATTCACATGCAATTAGGACATCATCAACTGTACCTTTCTTTGTTAAAGTATCCCTTACTAAGGCCATATACCCTTGACAATCTCGTTGAAGCATCTTTTTAGCAGTAATGCCAGATATAAGGTTTTGAGGAGCTTTCCCTTTATCACCTCTAAACCAGAATTCAACAACATCAGGAATCCTAAAAATCACTAACTTCTCCTGACAATCCAAGATAGCAAAGTGTTGTGACAGCTAATCCATGCCCAAAATCACATTAAATTTATCACATCCAATAATACTAAATTAGCGACTAATTTACTACTCTCGATCAATTGCAGACGATAAGGAAAAATAATATTGATATTCAAGGATTCATCCAAAGTGGTAGCTACTGATAAATAAGTTAATAACTTGGTTGCTTGCCAACCAATCCTTAACACAAAAATAGGAGATATAAACGAATAGGTAGCGCTTGAGTCAAATAAAATTCTAACATCAATATGACAAACTGATACAGTACCTGTTACAACTACACTAGAGATCTGAGCATTTTATGGGGGGAGGGTGAACACTCGAGCATGTCGTCCTCCTAATTGCTAAGAGGTCGATGCTTGCTCAAAACCTCTAGTAGTAGACCTAACCCTAGGTTAAAATCTAGCCCCAAATATATCTCCTGATCTATGTCCCTGTTGACATACGATCTGAGATACACTCCGATATTGCACCTGATATTGAGGTTGAACCTAATGTACTGGCTATACCACGCTAGCAGAGGAACCTTAAGAAAACTGTCTTTGAAACTCAAAATTAGGGCACTCTCTTATACAATGCCCAAACTGACCACATTGAAAGTAAGCACCCAGAGGAATATAAGAAGGTCCTTGATGGATTCTACCACAACTCTCACAAGTAGTGCTTTCAGAGCGAGAACTACTATATCCAGAGCTTTGCCTACTACGATTGCTAGCCGCTCTAGTTCCAAATCTAATTGATCTTGTTGAATTCTTACGACCATATCTATTCTTCTTATGCCCACTTAGGTCATGACCTTGTCGAGACTGTTCATGTTGCTCTCCACTTACACCTATCTGTAGCACTGGTGATGACGAACTATATCTTCTAACCATAATACCAATAGGTTGGTAAGGATTAAGAATGGTGTCCTACACTGATGTGTCACCACTCCATCTTTCTAGCCTCTTCTTTGTTACCCTCCAAAGTTTGGCCCTCTAAATGAAGTCCTACATATGCAGAACCCTATCCAGTAATGTAAAGTCCTACTATCCATCTCCGATCAGTCATATCCTCTGTATATGTCATCAGTCGATAAAAGTCGACAATATTGGTATACTCCTAAACCCACCTATCACCTCTCCTAAGGTGAAAAAATTGCCACCTATAAGCATCTTTCTATGGTGGCAGACAAAATCATCTTATGAATCTTTATTTAAAATCCTCTCAAGATAAAGTACTCATAATTGGCTGAATAACCTAGATAAACAAATTCAATGTAGGCTCCTGAACTGATAACTAAAAAATGTGAATTTGTATATCCCATTCTAGCCTGAGACTCAATACCATTGAGAAAGTTGTAACAATACTACGAAAGGATGGAAGTAAAGGCAACAATTTAAAACAAACATGATCATAATGTCGTAATAGTTCAAAGAGAAATTTAACTCAATTCTAATCAGCTTAGCAACTCAAATTTAAACAAAGGCTCTGATACCAACTTTGTCACGACCTCAACTTTGGATCATGATCGGCGCCAAAGAAGCAGTAAACTCAAGATTTACTGGACCCTTAGCTAGCCTAAAATACCATCAAATCTCCATATCCACAATAAAGATGAGATTTTAAAATGATCAAACACATACTTATAACAATTAATAACAATATCTAATTCACAATGTGCTACAACATTAAGGTAGTTAATATAAGAGAAATTTAAGATATACAAGAATAATGCGGCTCTAAAGTTAAAGGTCACTAACAAATTTACAACAAATCGTAAAAGAAAAAGAAGATCCACGAAGTACTGCAAAAGAAAAAGAAGAACGATGAAGTAGACTGTTATAAGAGATCTGAAAAGAAGATCTAGAAAAATGGTTGAAGGGACTTAGACCTCGCTGAGTGAAATAATATTATGGTTATGTTATGCACTCATAAGGATTTTGAATGATGTGTGTATGTGTGTGTGTGTGTGTATCACATCCATAAATGCAAATTCACAACATAATGATTTTTTTTGTAAACATGTATGCAATTCTTATATCAATATCATGTTATATAATCATCTAAATCACAGATCACAAATAATAGTGGAGGACTGACGAAGAACCCTATTACATGCCCCTTTACCCATAGAATATAATGACAAGAGAGCCTTTTGTTCCACACGAGTCACTTCGTCTAAATATAATGAATTGTCATTTGAGAGCCACATTCAACATAACTGCCACAGCTTTACTAGGACATGGTTGTCATCTAAGAGCAACCTTCACCGATCTGCTACAATTATGCCACCATATCATGAACCATGTACTGGTTAGCTTCTAAGAGCAATCTAGACTGAACGGCCTCAATTGATCAACTACTAACTCAAATCCATACCTGACCTACTGACTCACTGTATGCACATCTAAGTGACGCCCATGTAACTCAGACTATAACAATCCTCCACATCATCACATATCAAGACAAGCATAACATCACACAACAAAAATATGTGTACATATTCTAATCCATATGTACGAGTATCATGTGTGCACATGATAATGATGGAAATTTTTATGATGAATGAAATTGAATTCAGTTTGCATGAAAAGAAGAATCAATTGATTATAGATACATTTTTAGGAAAGCATAAAATTTGAAATAAAAATTGTTTAGGAAGTGCTTTATTTTATGAATTACATATGTAATTTTCATACTTATTTAATGAATTATTATTTTATATTTTCAGTGGGCCTCAAGGAATTTTTTTAAAAACTATTATCTTATGCATTTAGCAAGGTTATTATTTTATCACATTAGATCAAGTCGGGACTGGAGAAAATTATTATTTAATCGAGATTATTAATTTATCGAATATTCATTTATCGAGGTTTTACTGTATTGTAACAAATTTAGGGTAAATGAGTAATTTAGTTAAATTTCTTTTTCTTTTTAAAAATTTATTTTACTGAGTCTCAAATCAATGTATGTTAATTAATAATTAAAAGAATACACATAGATTAACTATAATTTTAGTATTGTAAAATTCTTATATTTATAAATTCTAGATTTTAATTTCAGTTAATTTAATTTTTACTTTCAAAATGCTAATAAATTATTTTAAAAGTAAGAAATTAATTTAAAGAATCATATAAAACCTATTAAAGATATTAAAATGGATATTTATATACTTAAAGAGAATAAAAATATTCAAATAAAGAAAAGGAATAATTAAATTACTAAGATTTCTCTAGATATTTTAAAATTCTTTTATAAAAATGTAAAACCATAAAGCTCAATTCATATTTTACCCATTGTTTACATAAGCTCATTTTAGTTAACTAACGAATAAAATAAACCAAACAATTCTTCAAGTTTTAATTTTAAAGTCAATCAAAACCAATTATGCATTTTTGTTAGAAATCCAAAACACATTATAATTATTGAATAATTTAGAAATCTACTGGTACCTATGTTTGTTATTATCTTTTGATGTGTTTGAATTGGTCATATGATTAGTTGAGAGTATCTTGGAATCTTATTTGTTTAATTAAGATATTATCTATTGATGTATTTAAATTGGTCTAAATGGTTAGTTGAGAGTATCTTAGAGTCTATTATTATGAGATGATTGAAAAACCACTTACTTTATTTATGTAATTTTCAACGTCTTCTTCAACTATAAAAGGAAATGTTAACTATTGATTTTTTAACGGTCAATAAATTTTTCATTCATCAAAATTACTTAAAGTTCATTATTTTTTTGTTCTCTTTTGTTTTCTTTTTGTTGCATTTTTTTACAATAATATTATGGTATTAGAGCAAGGATGACCACCATTCTAACTGCAAATTCAAATCAAAACCTAATTATATTTATAGGCCTAAACTATCAGTTTTAGTAAATTAATATGAGGATTATATTTGTCTCTCATGATCTAAGGGAATTAATAAAGAATAAATATAAAGTTCCAGAAGAATAGGAAGGTATAAGGTTCACAATAATAAAACGAAATGATTTAAAAGAAAATTAGAAGAAAGATGCCAAGGATCTCTCCTTTATCCAATAATCTAAGGATGAAAGTTTTTAAAATTTTATGTATCTAAAAATAGTAAAGGATAATTGGGATGGACTTTAAAAAGTGTATCAAGGAGAAAATAACTCTAAGCAAGTGAAGTTGCATGATTTTTCGTTGAGAGTTTAATAGCTTAAACATGAAGGAATCTAAATCAATAAAAGGATTTTTTTTAAGGAAATCTTGATCATCACTCAGATAAGATCCTTTATAGAAGATTTGCTAGAGCAAAAGAATGTGGAGAGAATACTTTAAAGTTTGTCTAGAAAGTATAATCATATGGTATCAACCATTAAAGAGAAGGATTTGTATAATTATATCTTTTATGAATTGATGGGTTGACTTAAAGCACATGAGCAAGGATTTAATAGACTAACTGAAACTGCAGATCAACAAGCATTCAAGTTAGAATCCAACAAATAGAAAAAGGAAAGATGGTGGAGTTAATGGTTATTATAACAATGGTTATTATAACCAAGATTAGCATATGACAAAGGAAGAGGACAAGGTCGAGGTTGAGGCTATATAGGGATGTCAAAAAAGGCCCGACCCGGCCCGGCCCGACCCGGCCCGAAGTCAACTCTTTCGGCCCGGGTTGACCAGCCCATGGGCCGGGCCACGGGCTGGGCAGAAATGGCCCGTGGAATGCCAGGCCACCGGCCGAGAGGTCGCGGGCTGAAACAGCCCACGGCCCGCAGACAGCGTGGGCGGGCCAAACCGCGGGCCGGTCGGACCGGCCCGGCGGGCGGCCCGTGGCCCGCCCACACAAGACGACGTCGTTTTATGCGTCAATAAAACGACGTCGTTTTATCCCATAAAATTTTCTTCTGCCATGTTGTTAAACGAC
>JAOTAY010000181.1:0-12327 GCA_025629805.1 Erythroxylum baracoense | reverse complement strand
GTCTCCAATTTCTGTTCTGTTCCGTCTCCAAATTTTCGTCTCGTTCTGTCTCTGCATATTGGAGACAGTAACCAAACGCAGCGTAAGTTTGCCAAAATGTCAGATGAGTGAAGATTTAGTATGATAATTCCTTTATACAAGAACAAAGGAGACATCTAAAGTTGTAATGACTACATAGGCATTAAATTACTTAGCCACATCATGGAAATATGGGAAAAAGTGACCAAGAAGATAATAAGAAATGATGCTTCTATCTCAAAAAACCAATTTGATTTCATGGTAAGAAGGTCCACGACAGAAGCTTTTTCATCTCCTTAAAAAGTTAATGGAATACTACAGGAAAAGACAATATAACTTAAACATGGTTTTTATTGATTTAAAGAAGGCATATGATAGGATATCAAGGGAAATCATATGAAGATGTTTAAAAGTCAAGGGGGTCCCTATGACTTGTATACAACTTATTAAGGACATGTATAAAAGTATAAAAACTAGAGTAAGGGAGATAAAAGGAGATGTAAAGCATTTTTATATACATATTGGGCTACATCAAGGTTTCTCTTTGAGTCTCTTTCTGTTTGCGGTAGTAATTAACGAGCTTACTAAGAACATCTAAGGAGATGTGCCTTGGTGCATATTAGTTTTTAATGACATTATTTTGGTAGATGAGACAAAAGAATGAATCAATTCCAAGATTGAACTTTCGAAGGATACGTTGGAGTCAAAGAGTTTTAGATTGAAAACGACTAAGAATAAGCACGTATAATGTAACTTTTTGGGATATAAAATGGTTTCACATGTGGAGCTAAAGATTAGATTAGAAGTTATACTACAAAAGGAGTGTTTTAAATATTTATGATATATTATCCAAAGCAACAGAGAAATTGATGAAGACAGTTTACGGGATCAGATTAAGGTGACTTAAATGGAAAAGTGTGACATAGTCTATGGGATCAGATCAAGGTGACTTAAATGAAAAAGTACTTCAAAAGTTTTGTGTATAAGAAAATATTACTCAAGGTTAAAGATAAATTCTATCGTTTAATGATTAGGCCAGCCATATTTTATGGGGCGGAGTGTTGACCTATCAAACAAGTTCATAGTCATCAGTTAATGATAATGGAGATGGGCATACTCTATTGGATGTACAACCTTACAAAAAGGGATAAAGTCGGGAATGTAATAGTGAGAGATAAATTGAAGGTTGTTAATATTATGAACAAAATAAGAGGGACAAAACTTAAGTGATTTAATCATGTCAAGAGAAGACATGAAGATACTTCAGTAAGGAAATGCGAAAAGAACATACTTAGATATTGTAAGAGAAAAATTGAAAGGCCTAAAAGGAATTGAAGGGAGGTGATAAAAATGATATGACAACGCTAGAACTTATTAAAGACATGACCCACAATAAAAAACTGACCTGACTGTCCTCTTGAATTTTTTGACTGTCGCCTCTTGTAGTTAACCTAAGAGATAATTACTTATTGATATCATTATTATTATGATTATGATTATGATTAGTATATATATATATGTATATATATATCATTTTAGTTATTATTTTCATTCCATTTTATTTTATTTCATTATTTATTTTATCTATTATTATATTACGTTTTTTAATTTTTTCTCAATCATTTTATTATATATTATTATATATTTTATTTTTAATTAGTATTTTTCATTATAATTAATTAATTATTTATTTAATTTTATTATTTATTTATTTATCTTTTAATTAATTATTTTTTCTTTCCTTTCCTTCGTATATGTCGTTTAGAAACAGCTTCTCTATTAGTTAGGGATAAAAATACGTACTATTCGATCTATCTAGACCTCACACCTTAGCAAAATTTCTATCAAGATTTATATTTCTACATATTATTGTTGTTGTTAAAGTCCAAAATGTGAATACATCTAAATGGTATCGGGAGTGGTTGTAGTAAGAAAGTTTTCATAATGTTAACCCTAATGTAAACAAGATCTCAAAATATCAGGGAAACCATGTCTTCGTAAATGCTGGGGGTTAACTAATACAGTTTTAGATGGCAAAATATAATACCATCCCCCACTGCTAGTCTTTTATCTTCTGCTCCTTTACCCAGTGGACGTTTCTCTTTTCCAGGACGCCCACTGACAAATGCACTATAAGATTGACACAACTGAATTATGACTGCATCAAGTTGCACGGTAGAACTCAGGATTCCACTAGAGGATCTTTCATGAACAGAAACTGGAATCAGAAAAGTTTTAAGTCAAATTTCCTAAATATTATCAACCTTTAATCCCAGTAATTTTCCTACTTCAGAGCACGTACCTCAAAGGACTTCCCCAATTTTTCAAATTCAAGCATGCTCAAAGCAACTTCACAGCTTTGTGAGACAATAGGTTCAGGATCCATGGAGAACTCCTCAAGAAGTGCAATGCTTCGCTCATCTAGCAGTGCACCAAAGGTGAATCAAATTAGATTACCCCAGCTGAACAAGGTTGAGTTTCAAATGCCACATACAATGGTTACGGTTTAACTTGGAAATAAAAATTATCCAGTATTCGTGGACGCAACAACATCAAATAAAAATTGGTTCATAATAGTTATAACTGGTCAAATCTTTTTTGGTATGGCAGAGTGTGGGGCAGAAGTGTATAAAAGCAACAGAAAATTAAGAGAACTTCCTCATATCAAGCCATAAAGACATGGATAAATGGCTTGTAATCCATGTTAACCTATATATCAGCGATTGTGTTTTTTCATTAAGCCAATAACTTCTTCAGAATTTGACAATCAAAGAAATCTCATCGACGGCCAAGTGGGATTTGAAATTCCATATAGAATTTTAAACAAATCACTAGTTATTAGCACAATTTCCAATTACGAGAAAAAGCCAAGTGACTTTCAAGTTGTAAATCTTCTAGATAGAATGTTAAGATACATTGGCTTCTTGAAAATGATATCTTTTGCAAAAAAGACACAAGACTCTCATGTGATTTAAGTAACTTAAAAAAACCCTTAATCTTTAAAATTATTGAAAAAAATCCTTATAAATTTTAATTTTCTAAAAAAATTCCTTTTACACTTCCGTTTAAAAATAACAACGATACACACATAACATGAACATAACACGGACCAATCAAATATTGTTGATATATCAACTCAACTCCACTCTTAACCGGAATCAATTAAATTGAACTTAAACCAATAATGTAAGTTAATTACAATAAATTATTGATTTAGATTGAGTTTAATTAGTTCAGATCGGATTTAAGAGTTTGATTGGATCGTCATATCAGTAGCATTTAATTGATCCACATATTATGTTCATAACCCATGTATAAGAAATGAGTTTTCTGAAAAATTAGAAATTATAAGTAATTGTTTGAAAATTTTAAAGATTAGAGAATTCTTTTAAAGTTATTTAAACCATATGAAAGTCTCGTGTGTTTTACCCTATATTTTAATTTCTTTTAACAATTGGAGAAAACTCTGAATGTGAGACGTGTAGATTTCAAGTCATCTACAATGATATTTGACATAAAATAAAATCACATTGTTAACATTTATCTAGTTCACCGTCACCATCTCAATTTATGTGATTTTTTTATGGTTTAAAACAAATCATACCAAAATAAGAATTGATAGCATATCCAACAAAAACACCTATTTCAAACATGGCTTCCACAAGAAACTTGTTGTCCCAAATTCTAACTGATTATAACTCATAAGAAAAGAGATCATCGATGGTAGATTGGAGAATTATAACATACCTGCAATGGAACCAAGAGCCTCAGCAGCCTCATGCCTAACCATTGGATGCTCCTGTGCATCCCTAAGTATCCTACTAAGTGCATCTGAAGCAGCTTTGTTTTGCAATTGACCCAAAACATATGCAACCTGTAAAAGCAGGAAAAAAACACATCCACAAGCATCAAGAAGTGAAATTATACAACATATTTTTCAACCATTGAAATCTGACAAGGTACATATTACTAAGAATCAATAATAGTTTGTGAAGCAGTCTACTGTAACTAACATAAGAACAGACTGATCCAAGAAAGCCTAACAAACCTCATGCTTAAGCAAAGCACTACTTGTAGCCAATGAATCAATAATGGCAGAGATAGCTTCATCTCCACCATTATTTCTCAGGGCAAAAAGAGCAGCATAGCGTTGATACATGCCTCTCTCTTCATCAAGAAGAATTTCCCTACAAATTTGTTAACACCAGTCAACAATCCAGTAATTGATATGGAATAATTATTAGGCACACTGAGAGCATCATGTCCAGGAAAATAATTACAAGTGATTCAAATTAGGGAAATTGTGCCTGCCTAATTTAGTAAATTGTGGATTGAAAAATTAACCTGAGTTCACCCACAGAGAAACATGAAGAAGCAGGGGCAGCAGGGTCAACAGACAAAAAAGGTGACCTTTGCATAGCATCATCACAAGTTGCAGAATTGAATTCATGAATTCTGCTAAGGGCTAGTTCACAGGTTTCTCTAACCTCCTGTGCAGGGTCAACACCTAAACTATTCTTTAAAGAGGGAACGATGCTCTCCAACCCAATTGCACCTAGTGCTTCAGCAGCCTTTAAATGTAGTTGTAAGAGTACCAAAAACCATCTTAAAATTAAAACTTGCACCCAGTAATAGAGAAAAAGAACAACATATTAGATAAATGAGAAAAAAAAGTAAAGTGGAAGCAAAATAAACCTCATGGCGAACAATGGGATGTAATGAAAGATCTTTGAGTAGAGATTGCAAAGCAGGTATAGCTTCAGCGTCCTGCATTTGACCCAATGCAAATGCGGCTTCGTGGGCCAACAAGTTTGAAGAATCTCTTGCCGCTGAGGCAGTTAAATCGTATTAGCAAGGGAAAATATTAAAAACAATTAAGCATGTATAGAATTAGAGTAAATAATAGACCTAGAATAAGAGCGTCACGAGGGACAGAACCCTTGAGATTGCGGAGAGAGAAGAGGGCTCTGAATCGCTCCGATATGGACTGTGTCGAGTCCAGCAACCTATCGCACAGAAACTGCTCCATATTCGACGACTTCCACGACTCTGTCTCTGACTCTCAACCAAGAAACTCACTCGTAGTCAGATTCTTCCGCAAAGTAGAATTTCTTTTTCCCCTCAAAGATAACGACGACGTATTAAATGAAATAAGGAAAACGGGTCGGGCCATGGGCAATGGGCCGATTCATTTGTTTGCCTTTGAACTCCTGCCTGTTCCTGGGGCTAGTTGTGTTCTATTACGTAGCAAGTAACAGTCGAGTTTAGCAATACTGACGACTCCCCAATCAGATCTCAATACTCTCTTTATAGTCCGTTTCTGTGATTTTCCTTTAAGCCTAAACCTGCCAGTTTATTTGTTTGAACGAAAATTTTCGTTTACTGATTTTCCGTCTTAATTTCCCTTTTGTGTTGTTTGCAGAAGCTGATTTGGGATATAGGTGCTCTGATCTTCTAAACCATGAATCCGAGGAGGTTAATTCCATTATTATAGTAATTGGGTTTTTCTTTTGCCGCAGAATTTTTTTTTGATAGCGTTTGCTTGTTTCAGTTAACCGTATTATCGATTTCAAGATACTACTGTTAGGCGTATTTTGATTGAGGGGAAGGTGTTATCGGAATTCGGAATTCTTGAGTGCTGTTATGGAGAGTATGAATTCAATGTTTAAGGAGTATAAAGAACAAGATTTGATTATTCCGCACGCATCACTTGCTATAATTTCAAATATCAAGCTTGGTGGTTATTTATCTGTTACTTTTTTTTGCAAGTTCAGTTACCATTTCCATAAACTTCATTTCTTAAATGTTTTCATAGGACTCACATCAATCTTTGGATTTACCAAAGTGGTTATCTTTGATATAGATTTGATGTTTTACATATCGTTAGAAAGTTTTCAAGTTCTTGCTATGATTTTGTAGATCTATCCTCATTGTTTCCAAGGTTGTCTTATCTGTTTTTGGAGATCTAAAAAGATAACTTTTGAAAGCTTATATTGGATGATCCTTTGCAAGTTGGATTAAATTTTCAAGATGAATACCTCTTCTTCTCTAGCGTGTAGAATAGGATGTAGTAAACTTTGTTTCCAGAAAATTTATGCTCTGGTACCTTTCGAACTTTGGCTGGAGCAGAGCAGACTGCTTATAGTTCGATTTAGTTTTAGTACAGCTGCTTTTTTTTCTATGACATTTGGTCTTAGTCAGAGACAATTGATATTGACTACAATTCTCATTTCTGTTTATCGCATTACTTGGTGATTACCTCTGGTCTATATGTATATATATATACATATATATATATATATATTTATAATTCTCTTCGAGTTGTTAACTAACTTCAATGCTAATCCAACCACCCACTTAAATTATTGCCTATCTGTATGGCAGCTGTATTGTAGTTTGCAAACAGACTTTCTTAGTATTTAATCTTTCAATTTCAGCCATTGTAATTAGTGGAAACATTTTCTGTACAGGGACATTCGTAACAATAGAGTAGCACTTTTTGATGGAATCGAGGAGGGCGGCATCAGGGCTTCATCATCCTACTCCTCACATGAAATTGATGAGCAAGATAATGAAAGAGCTCTTGATGGATTGCAAGATAGAGTCAATCTTTTGAAACGGGTGAGCTTTTATCTTGTCTTGCAGAGTCACCTGTATGATGATGCACTGGATAAGAGATTTGTTCTAGTCATTCTTTTCTGATTTCTCTGCAATTCATAGACTCTTGGCAAGGCAGCATAATATGCACATCGAACCTGAAATGCATATACCAATCCACATTTTTTCTTGATCTCTACTTTTGAAAGCAGTAATATGCCAATCTGATTGCAATTCTTGATACTTCCTTTAGCTGTCTGGAGACATACATGAGGAGGTGGAGGGTCATAATCGCATGCTTGACAGAATGGTATTTATACTTCTGCCCTGATCTTACTCTGTTAATGTCACTGTGGCTGTTTTATAATAAGTGTCACTGCTAACAATCAGGGCAATGATATGGATGCTTCAAGAGGAATCCTGTCGGGAACCATGGATAAATTTAAGATGGTAAGCAATCCAATTTCTTTATTTGTTGTACACATTTGGTGTTGTTGCCAAGTGCTAACATTTAATGGTTGTGGATGACTTACATTGATATTATTTGGCCTCAGGTATTTGAAACTAAATCAAGCAGGAGAATGTTTACCCTTGTGGCTTTTTTTCTGGTCCTATTCTTGATCGTGTATTACCTCACTAGGTAATGAAGCCGAATGAATTTGATACATATTCTAGTGCCTTAAACTGGACGCAGCATTGGCCATGTGCTTTACTTGAATCATGTTGCTGCCAGTTTGTTACATATTATATTGTGTTTGTGCTGAGTGCAGTATACCAAACTTTTGTTGAATGCCTGAGATTGATGTAAATGTTTGGTTCACATGCTTTTGTTTCAATTGCATGACTATTATTCGCCTAATCATTCTGAGGTGAATACTCGAGAATACAGATCACAAAGAACTTAGGTAGGCTTCCAGCATTGTGGAGTTAAATGAAAGGTATTATTTTACAAACCCATGGAATTATATTGCGTGGCACTATAATGTTGGTCGGTTTGAATGACTGATCAATCCCAATTTCTTCCTGGCCAAAATTCCCCCATTTTACCTCATGAATTCGCATTCATGCCTCATCTATAGGTGTGCAAATATTAGAGAAGTCTTGATATTTCCATGGCTTGTTGGCCTAATGATATGCTTATTTGAGTGAAGCATGCAGTTCTGGTTACGGAATCAAAGCCTGAGGAGCTGTAAAGAAACAAAACAAGAATTTAATATGGTGAAAGAAGGTGATTTTATTGGCCCAACCCACATGACTATAACTTGTGAATATTTAAAGTTTTATATCCGAGCGTTTAAGCAAAAACTGTTCTCTGCGGTTGTATTAATTAGTTGAAAGGCCTGAAAGAAATTCATGAATATATATGAAAAATATACATAAACTCCCTTTTGATCTCTTTTCATTGCTTTTATAATTAAATTGTTATTTAGCCAATTTAATTGTTTTGTAATTTAATTATAATTAATTAATTTTATGTTGTATGTAATCACAATAAATTTAATAAAAATTATTTAATTATATATTGTAATTATATTCTATTTATATACTATAATGTATTGTCTATCTATTCTATTTAATATTTAATTTATATTTTTAAGTTGAAAAAAGACACATTAGAAATTGACAGGACTATTATAAGGCAGCCTATAATTCCACAATAATTGAAAATTTGAGGGTTCTGAATCGCTAAAAATTACTTGGTCAAGGTTTGGAGGCATAAATACCATCGATAAGGGTTGCTTCCTTTTCTTCGACGAAGAACACTGAAACAGAATTTTTGTTTAATGAACACTCTTTCATCTATTCGATAAATGGACTTATAGCCTTACAGGCTATATTAGGCTGCAGCAGAAAAGAACAAACAACTAATCGCTTGAGAATGTTGGAAATATCAACACAAATTTTAACACCGTTTCAAGAATTCTACAGAAAGATATATGGATGTCGAAATTGATTGTACCCAATGAACAAGGATAGCATACTAAAAATGCAACAGACTTGTTTGACAGTCTAAGCAGTTTTTTTTCTACATCCTCTTGCACTCTTCGTCTTAAGATGTTTTCTACGCTTTTGCTAAGAGAAACTAATATAAAAAGAAGGAAATCGCTATCCAACCTTGCTGGCGAGAAAGACAAATACGTACCAGTGTGTATTCTTATAAATCCATACATTTTCTCATTTCCGTCGTCCATCCGAATCAAAGTCAACCAGCTAGAATTTGTCTTGCTGGAAACGTCACAAAAATTGGTTATTTTCCTCTTTTAATTATTAAATCTTGCACAATAGCAGCCACTTGCTTTTAACCCTTACTATAACATTTGTTTTCCATATATCTCAACAATTTGATGAGCATTTGTAATATGTATCTAAATCAAATTAATCATTGCTAATAAGATTAGATAAACTTATTAATTGTATTATAATCTCTGTAATTTTGTTCATATTGTATTTCACTTGTATATAAAGGCTTCCAAGCCTTTCACAAAGCAATGAAAAACAATACACATCTTTCATAATTCTCTTCATGGTATAGAGCACTCAAGACGTGTAACATCCCGTTTCCATACTAAAGGTTAGAACTCTAAAATATGGTACATGTGAGATCAAGGGGAGATTAAGAAAAATACATTTCATACTCATGCATAATATTAGCATACACGCACGTGAATTTGATCATTGCACACATTACAATAATTTGTTTATGCAATCATTTGATATTTTTCAGGTATAAATGATTGATTTAATGTGATTATAAGGTGGATAGTGAATATTTTGTTTTGAAAATTGATTTGGTGTATTAAATTATCGATTTAGAATTTTTGGAAAATTTTGAGAATTTTCTGAAATTTTGGGGTATTTATGGACTAGGAAAAATGTCAAGTGGCAGGATAGTTGTTAAATAGTAGTAGAAGTTACTGTCCAATAGTAATGGAAATTTTGATAAATGACTTTGGGATTTATTGACAAGCATCAATGAAAATTGGAAGTCAATTGGAGTAGAAATTAGAATCAAATGGACTAGTTATTAAAGATGGGAGCAAGTAAAGCCATAGGAATAAGACATGTGGCAAGTGACATGTGTCATGCCACTTGCCACACATCCATTCCACGAAAATATTTCACTCATCATTTTCGTTGCTTATGTTTGTTTCCTCCTTTTCTTCATTTTCTTCATTCTTCTACTCTTCTCTCAAAGCCACGACATTCTCCTTCTCACAACCCAACTACTTCATGTTGATTTTTGTCAAAATCCTACACTACCACTTCAATATGCTTATTATCTCCTCATTTTGTCATAAGAAAAACCTAGTCTCTCCTTCATAAATGAAGATGATTATTAGATGTTTGGGAGTTAGGGTTTCTTGGAGACTCTTGAAGAGACCTTGGGTAATTCAAGTGAGTAACCTATTACTTTTCATGGCTTTGATGAATGAAGCATGTTGATGATTGTTAGAAGTGAAATGAAAGTGGAAATGAAGTTGAATATGTGTGGGAAGTTGATGATGAATGTGTATATATGTGTATGTTCTGTTATTAGTGTTCATGATCAATCATGGACTACAATTGTTTTATGGATGATATTGTGTTGAAATGAAGTAGAGAATGAAGAGAAAATGAAGTAGAAAAGGTGATCTAGGTATAAGGTAGGTTAGATGTAAAATGTGAGTCCTGCTTACTACTTTCTATGAAAGTTCGTCATGGCCAACTCCTTGTTTCATCGCTACCAACTTGGACAAGTTCACCGCGGCCAACTCCTGGCTTCACCGTGGCTAACTTTCCTGCACAGCTTAAACATTATTCAGTATTTTGATGATATCTTGATCTATAGTTATCCAATTGTGATGATTTTTAATTTGGTGTAAACTAGAGACATAGGGCTACAATGTTTTTGAAGCAATCGAATTTTTATTGTGTCTCCAAGAATTTTAAATTTTGGCTTGAGATTGAGTTTTGATTGAGGCTGTAGCATTACTCGAGATAGAAATCACATTTAGTTTATATTGAATAAATTGTATTGATAGATGCCGAATTAGACAAAGGTTTCTTCACAAAAGTCGTAGTTTATTCTCTTATCGTTCAATTGATATAAAGTTCATAATTTTTGAATATGGTAATTGAGAGATATGAGTTGTACAATTTGACAGCATGATCATGTACAAGCCAAAGTTTCAAAAGTATGTAGTATTTTGAGCATAACATTTGAAATACTGAGCTAAACTGAATGATCTTGGTGTCATTAGAAACTTAAGTCAATGGAGAACATTTTCTATAAGAAAGTGTTTCCAAATTACTTCATTTTCTTTGTCTAAATGAACAGGAAAAATAGACCCGAAGTTTTGGAATTTTGGAGAATTTCTAAGAAAGAATGACAGTTTGGATATTGTATGATTATATAATGTTAGAATAACATTAGTGAATGAATTATTGGTATTAAAGCTCCAAAGACATGTGTATAACGAAAATGTGGAGGTTCATATGATTGTAGTTGTGGTTCAAAGGAAATGAGAAATGGGTATTAAATAAAAGTGAACGAGAGTTGGATACTGTGAGATCTTGGTGTCATTAGAAACTTAAGACAATGGGGAACATTTTTCTAGAAGAAAGTGTTCTCAAATTACTTCATTTTCTTTATCAAAATGACAAGAAAAATAGACTCAAAGGTTTAGAATTTTGGAGAATTTCTAAGAAAGAATGAGAGTTTGGATATTGTATGGTTATATACTATTAGAATAACATTAGTGAATGAATTATGGGTATTAAAGCACCAAAGACATGTGTATAATGGAAATGTAGAGGTTCATATAAATGTAGTTGTGGTTTAAAGGAAATGAGTAATGGGTATTAAATAGAAGTGAATAAGAGTTGGATACTGCGAGAACTAATAATGCTAAAAATGGAATGACGAGTAATTGAGTTATAAAATGAGAATGTGGATAAAATTTGAAAATTGACAATATACCTGGGATTGGCATTGAGCATGCATTATACATAGTCCATATACACATTTGTGCGTAAATGAATAATTAAGATTGTGCAATTATTAATGTGTGTGCAACGTGTGTATTGCATAATATTGAAGTGTAGGATAAAATGTCCACATCCAGACATTTCCAGATCTTGGAAGCAAATGCTAATTTGGAGCATACTGTGAGTCGACCTCGATGGTCTCATTTCATTGTTTATTATGTTTTCAATTTTCGCATTGAATTATTACTTATGTGAATATAACAAACCAAACCAAACCAAACCAAACATACCCAAATTCCGGCCTAAGCAGGGTATGGCGAGGGTAAGATGTATGCAATCATGCTTGCATCTCCGATGGAGATACAGAGACTGTTTCCTGATAAACCCCTGGCTAAGGTAAGAGCAAAAACAAATAACAACAAACAAATCAACACAAACAAACACACACAAGCAACAAAAACAAACATAAGAACAAACCCAATAAACAAAAAACAAACAGATCAGACCAATGCACGTACATCACTATATAAGGGTAACAATATATGTATATGCATGGGTACTATAACCTATAGCATGCATATGAAACTGAAAATCTATACATATATGAAGATGTAAATATGTGAGCCGGCATAAGCAGAGATAAATAAAAATTGGAATGAAGAATTTCACGTAATAAAAATACCAATAAAATAAAATAAAGACCAATAAAATAAAAATACACTAGGTACATAATATATATAATTA
>JAOTAY010000180.1:0-22246 GCA_025629805.1 Erythroxylum baracoense | reverse complement strand
ACTAACTAACTAACTGACGTTGTAGATTATTCTTCAATTATATCATCTTGATTTGATTTGTATGCTTCGTCTTATGTGTCTTCACCTCATCTTATGTCTTCGCTTCGTCTTACAACTTGTGACTTTGTCTGGCCCGTCTTAAACTTTGTCTTGGTCAGCTCTTTAAATATCATCTTGATTTGATGATTAGTGTTACTTACTTTTATCTGTGCACTTAACAAACTTATCAAAGCAGTTTACAGACTTCTTTTATTATTATTATTTGACTTTCAACAAAATCAAAAAAAGAAGTGAAGTCATCTTGGCTCAATACTAATTTATAGAGAGAGATCATATGCAAGACCTTAATGTTTATTAGAGATCTTTAGAACTAAATAGAAATGTGGGTAATTTGTAAATTGTGAGATTGCAAGTCCATAATTCGATTAGGGTTTGTAATTTAGGGAAATGTTATAACTCGAGAGAGAGTAATCAACCCTACAATCGTTTAGAACCAACACCCCATAAACACATAAAAGGCTAGATTAGCATTAATGATAGGTGAAATCCCCTCTCCCATAACTTAATTAATTTTCTTTACGAATTTCCATTATTACATTATTCGGGTGTTGTTAGTTTGTTTTGATTTAGTTTACTTTTCAGTTATTATTCAAATTTGAGTCTCAAACAAAACACAACCTGAATTAAGTAGTGCCTAAATACAATCTCTGTAGTATGATATCTACTTTTTTACTACAGGTAACGACCCATACACTTGTGGTTTTTAGAATAAAACAAGTAATTGGTTTTGTAATCAACAAATTTTTGGCACCGTTGCCAGGGATTGTTTTGTTTAGCATCTTGTTTAGTTTAGGTGACTTTGATTTAAGAGTGTTTGATACTTTGCCTTGCATTTTTACCGGTGCATTAACACAAAGAGCACGAAAAGGTCCAACAAGCTGAGTTAAGAAGAGCTTTTAGATACGATAAGGCACGAAAGAGAGCTAAAAAGAGTTAGATGCCAAGAACAAATACAAAGGAATATGGAAAAAAAAGGAGAGCAAGGAGGAACTGAGAGGACATTGATGGGCTTTATAAGGCTAGGTTTCAATCCTCAAGGAGTTGTAAGGCCAGCGATTCAGGCCAATAATTTTGAGATCAAACTAACATTTCTCAATATACTTTAGAGCAGTGTGCAATTTTATAGGTTGTCTAATGAAGATCCTAATGCCCATCTTGCAAATTTCTTAGAGATTTATGATACCTTTAGGTTTAATGGGATGTCGGATGATACCATAAGGTTGAGATTAGTTTCTTTTAACTTAAGAGATTAGGCAAAGGCATGGTATAATTCATTCAGTGCAAACCAAATTACTAATTGGGAGTAGCTCGCACAAGCTTTCTTAGCTAAGTACTTTCCTTTGACTAAGACGACAAGAATCATTAAAGAGATCACCAACTTTCAACAAAGTGATGGGGAGTCATTATATGAAGCTTAGGAGAGATTCAAGGAATTACAAAGGAGTTGCCCTCACCACAACCTTCCGAGGGAATTTCTTTTATAGACATTCTACAATGGTGTAACTCAGAGCACAAGGGGAATAATAGTTGTAGCTGCAAGAGGGTCTTTGATGAGGAAAACCATTGATGCAGCTCATGATCTTTTGGAAGAGTTGGCGAGTAACAGTTATATATGGTCAAATGAGTAAAAGAGAATGATTCCATTTGACTCAGTGACAGCCTTGCAAGCACAAATTGATTCCCTCACCTAGTAGTTGAGCAACACGCAAGGAGCTTCTTCATCTACAGTCAAAACCATGCAGTTACAATATATGAATTGTTGGACCCCACACCCCACCCGTAGGTGTTTGCAGATTATACTGCGGCGTGTGTTTGCGGGTGATACCGCGGCATCCAACCTTAATCAGAATTGTTCTCTTTGGTACTCGAACTCGAGACCTCAAGGTTTTATTGCATCTAACTGCACGCCTCTTACCATTGAGCTAACTTAATAAAGTATTAAAAAGAATGATATTTAAAATAACTATTTATTAAGAAAAGTGAGCTTTTATAAAAAAAATTGCATAATAATTTATTTATTTTTATTTAATTTGAAACAAAGAAAATTTTTCACAAGTAAATAATTTATTTATTTATTTATTTTAAAACAAAAAAAGAAAAACAAATGTTTGACTCCGTCTTACATAACTGGTCGTTTCAAAGAATTTGATATGATTTTAACGAACAGAGTGATCATGTGTTCCTGGTGCTAAGACGCTTCGGTGGTTGTGCGACAGGCTCTCCAAACACGATACAGTTGCATACACTAACACTCTTTATAACATGTCTTTGTTAATAGTTGCTCGTTTTGACTTTAGTACACTCATTTATCCGTATCACAAAGCCTTTTTTGCGAAAAGATTTTATCACAAAACTTGGCAGTGGTTACAAACGCAACATGCAACACAACGTCCGTCCTTCTGTTTCAGATAATCTATGTAATCATCTATTACCTATTATATATAAAGTTGCACTTACCGGCACTTACCGAAGATTAAGTGTTGGTACAAATAACAAAATAAATGCGCACATACCGGAAGTTTTATGTTATGCCATAACAAGATTCGCGTCTTAGGGTCTGTTTGATTGTATGTTAATTAATGAAATGGAACAAAACGGAATGGAACAGTTTATAATGGAATAAAATATAACATAGTGAAAAGTTATTTGGGAGAGACGAAAGAGTTATGCGCGGACTGGCTAGCGAGATATGCTGCGCATTTTGCAATTGGCACTACTTATTTTGATCTTCCACCCATTGAGTGTCATGTACTCCTCCTAGAGGATATTTCGGGAGTTTGCTTCCCTATACACGTCGTGTAATTGATTTCTTTTTCCCTCTTATAAAAAAAAAGGTTATAATGTAATGTAATGAACCCTTGTTTAGAAGATGGATGAAATGAAATGAAATTTATAATAAATAACTATTATACCCATGATATTAAAATAGTTGTTACAAAACATTTAATGCTATGATTTTAAAATAAAAATCATGTCCAATTAAAAAGTCACGGTTGTGACTTTTTTTATATATTTTCTATTTAAAAATAATAAAAGTTTTATTATTTTATTGTTAATTATATACAATTTATTATTAATTATATAAAATTATTATTATTAATTATTTAATAAATTTTATTCTATTACATGCTATTTATATTTTAAAATTATTTATTTATATTTTTATTTATATAAAAATATATACAAACAATTAAAGAATAATATATATATATATATATTATATTTTTCATTAATAAAAATTTTATTAATTTTTTATTTTTATTAATTATATACAATTTTTATTAATAATATAAAAATATTATTGGGGGTGATAAGTTTGTAGACCATAATAAATGAGTTTAGAGAAAAGAGGGTTAGGGTTAGAAGAAATAATTGGTATTAAGAAAAATTATTGAGGGTATATTAGGTAGTATGTATTTTATTAATTTACGTTCTATTATAAACTTCCAAATCGGAGGTTTCTTATTTTTACTATTTAGGATAAAATGGAACGTAACATGAAACCATTCGTTTTCATCTCATTCCTTTCCATTCCATTATGAAACCCTCAACTAAATATAAAAGTGTGTTACGTTTTATTCCGTTTTATTACTAACTTCTTAACCAAACAAGGTCTTAGTATATCAATAGGTGTTTCAATCCGCAATGGTGAAATTATAATATAATTTGTAGAATGACTCTTAAAATTTGTAAATGTTATTTAGACCAAAATTTTTACTTAATATATGTTTATTAAATTATTAAAAATATACAAGTACAAATTATATTCATTAAATAATTTAAAATTATTATTATGTATACTAAATAGTTTAGCTTATTTATATTCAGAAAAAGTAAGGATTGCGATTTTATTGTATTAAATATATTTAATACATGCAATTAAATAAATATTACGTTATTTATAATAAGCGATAAAATATTTTTATTTAATCTTATTTCTTATTTTTAATTATAAAATCCAATAAATTTAAAGGGCCGTACTAAATTTTAAAATAAAAAATAATTTAAATGAAAAGACAGAAAATGTATTTATTTAGTTGGCCGTGGCTGAGACAAGGGAAAGCCTCAAAGTTGAAACTATGCTTTATGTTGACGAGACGTAGTCATACGAGAGGAAGAGCACTTTGGCTCCATTTCTATTATTTTTGGTTTAGAATTTTTGTTTTTAACTTTTAATTTTTAATAAAAATTTGTTTTGTTATTCATGTTCCGATGATAAATCATCACCTATCAGATAAAATTTAAATATAAATTATTTTTAATTAATTAAATTTATTTTAATTTCTTATATAGTATTTAGTATTAAATCATTAGTAAAATTATTTTATTTTGTTAAAATAAATAATTTATAAATTAAATTTTATTTATAAATTAATATTTATTTTAAATATATTTTAATTTTAAATCAAAATTTATTTAAAATTTATATACGATAAAGATAGTCTTAAACTTAATTATATTTAATAATTATTATTAATTTAATTTAATTACAAATTTTAATAAATTATTAAATAAAATAAAATAATTGTTTTAATTTATTATATAATATAATATTAAATTATTTATAATTTTTATTGATAATTAATATATCGAATAATTAAATAAATATTTTTTACTAAATTTAATTATATAAATACAAAACTAAAAATATAAAGTGTGTTACGTTTCATTCCATTCTATTACTAACTCCTTAACTAAACAAAGCCTTAGTATGTCAATAGGTGTTTCATTCCGCAACGGTGAAATTATGATATAATTTGTAGAATGACTGTTTTACTTAATATTTGTTTATTAAATTATTAAAAATATACAAGTACAAATTATATTTATTAAATAATTTAAAATTATTATTATGTATACTAAATAGTTTAGCTTATTGATATTCAGAAAAAGTAGGGATTGCGATTTTATTGTATTAAATATATTTAATACATGCAATTAAATAAACGTTACGTTATTCATAATAAGAGATAAAATATTTTTATTTAATTTTATTTCTTATTTTTAATTATAAAATCCAATAAATTTAAAGGGCCGTACTAAATTTTAAAATACAAAATAATTTAAATGAAAAGACAGAAAATGTATTTACTTAGTTGACCGTGGCTGAGACAAGGGAAAGCATGAAAGTTGAAACTATGCTTTATGTTGACGAGACCTAGTCATACGAGAGGAAGAGCATTTTTGGCTCCATTTCTATTATTTCTGGTTGAGAATTTTAGTTTTTAATTTTTAATTTTTAATAAGTTATTAATGTTCCGATGATAAATCAACACGTATAAGATAAAATTTAAATATAAATTATTTTTAATTATTAAATTTATTTTAATTTTTTATATAATTTTTTAGTATTAAATCATTAGTAAAATTATTTTATTTTGTTGAAATAAATAATTTATAAATTAAATTTTGTTTATAAATTAATATTTATTTTAAATATATTTTAATTTTAATTCAAATTTTATTTGAAATTTATATATGATAAAGATAGTCTTAAACTTAATTATATTTCATAATAATTAATTTAATTTAATTACAAATTTTAATAAATTATTAAACAAAATCAAATAATTATTTTAATTCATTATATAATATAATATTAAATTATTTATAATTTTTATTGATAATTAATATATCAAATAATTAAATAAATATTTTTTACTAAATTGAATAACATAAATACAAAACTAAAAATATAAATACAAACAGACAACCAATCCCTCGGATGTTTCTTCGAAGAAAAAGTGTACCTACGTATTTATATGTAATATGTTTATTTAGTGGTTGACCAGAAAATGAAAGGAATGGGGCACAGTGAGACTCGTAGATATAGGCTGTAGGATGCATCAACGTGGGAGATAAATGCCCCGTCAGGAGGCTCTCGACGGTGGCGATGCCACGACTGTCTTGTTTTTTAGTGGCACTCGTGGCCAAATCAGCAACCACATATCTGTCTGCATCATGGGTCCTACCAAGCCTTGTCGTTCTCCGCTCTCGCTATATATTACAACAAATTTTAACCCTTTCTCTACAATAGTGAAAAGCATAAAACTTTTGACACTCACTTGAGCTCAGCTCACTCCTCACCGTGTCTCTCCGATCTTTGGAACATTGGATAAGGCTTTCTTCCAATATCATTTTTCTTTTGACTCTTTGACTGAGCCACCGTGGGTGGTGTGTTTAAGAGGGAATGGGAAGAGCTCCTTGTTGTGAAAAGGTGGGGTTGAAGAAGGGGAGATGGACAGCAGAAGAAGATGAGGCGTTGAGGAAGTATATTGAAGCTAATGGTGAAGGGTCATGGAGGGCATTGCCTAAGAATGCAGGTTAGAGAATGTGCTCCCTATACGCCTTTTTCAAATGGGGCTCCCTTTGTTTCTCTGATCAGAATGAATATATGAGTGTTTTCTTAAGTTGCTCGTGGCTTTCTGCTTGTGTTTTGTAGTTTTAATGATGTTTCTTATGGCCTTTGCAGGGTTACTGAGGTGTGGTAAGAGTTGCAGACTGAGATGGATTAACTATCTGAGAAATGACCTGAAACGAGGAAATATATCACCGGAGGAGGAAGAAATCATCGTGAAGTTGCACGCTTCTTTGGGTAACAGGTCAGCGCAGCATTTTCCGTCCAGTATATTCTTTACACATGCTGAGATGGTCATGAACTGTGTGTTTCTCGTAATAATACTCTTTTTATGGTGTCTTTCCCCTCCTGCATTTTCGCTTTCTGTCTTATCAACTCTCCCTAGCAACTTTATTAAGATATTACGTGTAAAAGAAAGGAACAATTCCGCTATTCTGTAACTACATTTAATAAATGATACTCACATAAATTGGATGAATTTATACTCTTAAAATAAAATAAGGCAGACGCAGAAGAATAACAGGAACAAGTATCCTAAACCCGTAAAAGGAGCCAGTTGATTATTGATTACTGCTTACATGGACTCTCTCGAGTGAACCTAAATAAGAATTATTTCCTCTTAACACGTAGATAATGACTATGATTAGTCTCTTAACAATTCCAAATGACGATCATTAGCACGTAATGTCCTTTACATGTCTTTGACTAGTATTAGGCCCACGAGGTGTTCTTCGACCTGTCTACCTTAAGACATTGATGTCATTGATTGATCTCTTTAGAAGGACAGATCCCCGTTTTTGTAAGGAATAGGAGATGACAATTTATTATATATACCCTACAACTATCTTGAACATATATATATATATATATATAACTTGTGAGGTAGGGTTCGTGTAAGTTTCTAGGTGATTTTGATGTCTTTTAATCTTGATCTTGACTGTTCAGCTTTTGGCCAACTCACGTATGGGATGTAGTAATTATACATGTGGCGAGTATTAGAGAACGTTTCCAAAGTTAATAATGTTTGGGACTATATAAAATCTTTGGTTCATTAATTCAAATTGAAATTATAAAATTATCGCATAATAGTCGATTTCTAGAAGGTTGACTGTATATGATTATGATAGAGCTATTAATTCAACTAAGTTGTAAAGCAAGATAAATAGTAAAATTCGAAAGGTTTATTTACATAATTACTGTGCATAAGTTGATAATTGCTCGACTAACAACAAAAAAGTTTAAAGCTTTTGGTTTTGCCTTTGAATTGGCAATTAACCTACTCTTCATTCGTATAAAAAAGAAATTCGACATTATGTGGTAGTGGTACAATATTGTATTATGAAGGTATCTTGAACTAATCACTAAGTTGGCTATAATTCTCCTGCCATAATCGAATTTAAAGGTTACTAAAGTGAATCTGATGTTCGAGGTTACATTCAAAATGGGATCGATGTTCTTAACTTTGCCAAAAGGGTCGAACAAAAGTTCCTTTTAATTAATTTGTTGAAGGGGTCACTAATGCTTTCTTTCACTTGGACCCGCATAATTTTTCGTGTTTTATGATAATTGGGCAGGTGGTCTCTGATAGCCAGCCACTTGCCAGGAAGGACAGATAATGAAATTAAGAATTACTGGAATTCCCACTTGAGTAGGAAAGTTCACAGCTTTAGGAGGGTTAATGATAGTCTACCATTGATTGTGGACTTGTCCAATGTTGGCATGGCAAGCAAGCGCAAAGGTGGTAGGACTAGCAGATGGGCGATGAAGAAAAACAAAACTTTCTCTAGAAAAGATGTCGCGTCACAGCCAAAGAGACCCAACACCTCTTCAATCAATGAAAAATTACCAGACGAAGTACCATTGCCCCAGACGCCCGATTTAGCGAGAGAGACGACAGTCCCTGGTGCTACATGCGATCCATTGATTTTGGATGCATGTGTACAAGATACGGAGCAAATGGACCTTATTATTTGTAGCCCCTCACAAGAGAATGGGTTTTTGGATTCACGAGAGCAGAAAAGTCTAGGATTGTGCGTTGGTGACGTAAGCACAAATGAGACAAGTGGTGATGTAATGTCCTTTTCCACCGGGGAAGGGAAAGGAACTGATGAAATGTTAGGACCATATGGTTCGAGCATCGATGATGACATGTGCTGCTTTGATGACATAATAGACAACCAGCTAGTGGATCCAAATGGCGTTTTGGAGTTTAACGAGGAGAGGCAGGATGAGGCCATCTTCGTCACAGAACGTGGAGTCGATGAGCTACGTAGTCCTAAAGCGAAGATAGCGAGTGAGGACCAAGAATTTGGAAGTAATACAAGTTCAGATGGATCAGAAAGCTTCGAGTTACACTCCTGTACTGCATCTATAACGTCGTGTTTTGACGATAATTATGTAGCTGATTGGTCTTGGGAGGACATGATTACAGGACATGAGTTATTTGATCAAACTGGAGACAATGACTTGTGTTGGCTGTGGGAGAGTGATGGTGAAGCAGAAGTTCAGAAGGTAGAAGAGATGAAGTGTGACAAGAAAAATGCCATGGTTGCTTGGCTTCTCTCCTGAAATGCCTTGCCCTACCTTGTTTCTTTCTCACTGTAACTGTAGTCTTCCCTGATTTGTTTCACAATTTCTTTTTCTTTCTTTGGCCTTTGCTTTGCTGATTTGGCCGGAGTAGGGGAGTTGGGACAACTGAGGCCAAGTTGGGGGAATTTTGTTGTAATAAAACCTGTTGCTTTCCACTTGTAAATGACCTGAGAGAAATGGTAGTTGGAGTGTTCCAAGTTTCAACTACTTACTTGACCATATTGACAAGCACTTTCTTCAATTTATTATACGGATGTCCATCAGCATAAGTTAACATTATTGGGCGTGAACTTTCTTATTGCAGGAAAATTATGTAATTTGAGGACAAGTAAGAGTGGGCAGACTTTCTAGACCAGCTCCATTCTAAAGCGGGGATGGTACAGGAAAAGCTAACAGAGTCATTCGCCAGGGTGGCAAAATAGAAACTGTGTTTTAGAAAATAAAAAAGAAATTCCATAAAACAAAATCCTCTTTATTATAATAAATAATATTTGAATTTTCATAATTATTAAAATTCGATTTAGTTTTAAATTAATGAATCAAATTTAAATTTATCTAAATAATTTAATTAATTATATTAAAATAACATTATCTTCGTATATTTTCCATAAAATAACATCGCAAGAAGGTCAAGCTGTTGTCGTCTCCTAATTGGAGCATTTCAATGCAAAGTTCTGGTCGCTTATGTTCTCTTCACTCCCCAAAAGCCCGGAACTAGGCATTCAATCACTTCACTGTCTCATCAGTAAATGGGTGACACACCGAAGATTATATACCATTTGCACTTAACAGGTGTCAGGTGTGGCTTAATTGAAATGTTGACTACGTAGTTTCTGCTAGTGTATGATTAGGTTAGTCACAGAAAAAGTCATCTTAAGAAAAGCAACTGATCTAATTTAAGCCAGAGTTAAGTACTAGTAGACAAGAGAAAAATACAACCAAATCACATTTAAGTGGTCTAATTTAATAGTAACGAAAAAATATTCTAATCAAGTTTAGTAAGATAATATCAATATAATATAAAAAAGAACTCAATAAAAAAGCAAAATTGGAGATTTGCGTAAAAAAAACTTCCAAAATAGATAGAAGAATTACAAGTTAATTTGACAAATAAATTCACCAATCACAAATAAGAACTTACACCTCTCAGCTTACAACAAATTGTCTAACAAAATTCAAGATTGAAATTAAAGTTAACATGCAAATCAACAAAATCACATTTTAATCCCAAAATCAATCAAACAAGGATAAGAATTATAAATTACTTGTTGTCACTATATTTTTTTTCCCATTTTGGTTTTTTTTTGCATCTCCCAATAAATAAACTTATGTCTTCTCTTCTTTTATATCCTGGATTAAGTTTTCTGCAATATACACTCTCACATACACACCCTATAGGTGACCTTGTCTCTCCCGGTGTCACTTGAGTTGCGAACATATACGATTACAGATAGTTACATAGTCGTCACATACGACGGTGTATGCCATGCACATGGGCGCATACACGATAGTGTATGTTATCACTTTTCACACTTTCCTTCACACGGTTCCAGAGACTTACACAGTTGATCCACATACCTTTATAACACTCTACAAGTTTGTGTCACTCGAGAAGAGTTTCATCCATCTTGTTTTCTATTGTTAGTCATCCCTATAAACCATAAAGGCATCTATAATCACCGAAAGTTTCAAAATAGAGTTGGACAGTCATCAATCTCCCCCTCTAACTCAATTATGAGAAAGACATGTTATACTTCAACAACTACTTGAGAGACATCCTGACAACCTTACTATAAAGCTTATGCTTGCTTTGGAGAACCACCTTAGTCAATATATCATCACCATTCAAGTTCAAATGAATCTTCTTTAATATCAATTGTTACTCTTCAATCACAGACCTCAACAAATGATATATGACATTTATATGTTTTGTGTAGGAATGATAAATTGTGTTTTGTTCAAGTCAATAACACTTTGACTATCACAAAACATTATGTAATCATCTCGCTTCCCATCCAACTCTTAAAAGAATTCTTTCAACCAAAGAATCTCCTTTTTAGCTTCCACTGCAGTTACATACTCTACTTCAGTCGTAAATAAAGCTACACACTTTTATAGATTTGATTGCCATGAAATAGCTCCCCTTGCAAACTTAAATAGAAAACATGAAGTGAACTTTCTTTTATCAAGATCTCTAGCTATATCTGCATCCATATAACCTTCTAAAATTGAAACCCATCACTAAAACACAAACTCCATTTTGAAGTACCTCTTAAGTGTCTAAAAATCTAATTCATTGCTTCCCAGTGAACCTTTCTTGAATTAGACAAGAATCTGCCCACTAACCCAATAGTTTGTACAATATCTTGTCTTGAACACATCATAACATATATAAGGGACCTTACTACAAATGAGTATGAAACAGAAGACATACTATCATTCTTCTTTTCTATTGAGGGATATGCATGCTTGCTCAGCTTGAAGTGAGGCGCTAGTGGTGTGTTAATTGGCTTGACATGCTTCATATTGAGCCTTTCTAACAACCGTTCAATATATCTTTCTTGTGACAATCACAGTTTCCTATTCTTCCTGTCCTAGGTTATCGCCATGCCTAAATTTTGCTTTGCAAGTCCCAAATCTTTCTTATCAAAAGATTTAGACAAGTCCACCTTCAACTTTTAGATTCTACCAACATCTTGACCCACAATCAACATATCATCAATATATAGAAGAAGAATGATGAAATTCTCACCTATGAACTTCTTGAAATACACACAGGAATCGACATAAGTTCGCCTGTAACCATAATTTGTCATAAAAGAGTCGAACTTCTGATGCCACTGCCTTGGAGCTTGTTTAACCCATGTAAACTTTTCTTCAACTTGCAAACCAAATTCTCCTTGCCTTTAGCGTTGAAACCTTGTGGTTGCTCCATGAATATCTCCTCTTCCAAATATCCATGCAAGAAGGTTGTTTTAACATCAAGTTGTTCAAGTTCAAGTTCTAAATAAGTAGTCAAACCCAAAACTGTTCGAATTGAAGTCATCTTGACCATTAGTAAGAAGATCTCATCAAAATCTATACCCTTCTTTTGATATAACCCTTTTACTACTAGTCTTGCCTTGTGTCTCAACAGCTTATCACCATGTTTCATGTTCAACACCCATTTATTTTCCTTCATAGCTATGAGTCAAAGATCCTTGTCATCACAAGATGCAACTTGTTACATATTCTCAGGCTCCCCCTTAGCAGTAACTAGTAGATATTCTACACTCGGACATCTAATAGAAAGTCTTGTCTCCCTTGTCGACCTTCAAAGTTGTGTTTTATCAGTTGTTGGATCCAATTGTTCCCCCTCATTATCTTTAATAGTTTCATCTTCAACATTGTCTTAGTGTGGTTTATGTGGCTCATCATTATCATACTATATTTGATCAACATTAATGTGTGTTTGTTTACACACTTCATCTTCTTCACCTGCAGACTGCTAAACATTGGAAGAAGAATTAATTATATCATAGGATGAGCTACTATGAGTTAATTTATCTTCTTTCAAAAGATCAGCACCTCTCTTGTGCTCCTAGTATACCATATGTCTGTCCCTGACCACTTTTTGCTTCTCTAGATGATAGATTCTAAAGCCAAATTGTTCACCATATCTTACAAAGATGTAAGGTATTGCCTTGAGTTAAGCTTTTGTCTCTAATCCTTGGGTACATGTCAACATAGCTTGCAGCGAAACACTCTTAGATGATGATATGTAAGATTTTTACCAGTCCACGCTCTCTAAAAAATCTCAAAATTCAAAAGAACTAAGGGAGCTTGATAGATCAAATAGACTGAAGCTTATACTGCTTCACCCCAAAAAGTCTTAGGTAGCTTGGACATTTTGAGCATGCAATTAACCTTCTTCACAATAGTTGTGTTCATCCTCTTAACAACCCCATTATGTTGTGGAGTCTCTAGTTAGGTTTTCTCATGTCTAATATCATGCGATGTACAATATCTTCAAACACTTTGGAAGTGTACTCCCTTTCACTTTTTATTTGTAGGCACTTCAACTTTCTCTCAACTTCCCTCTTTACCATACTATGAAACTTTTTGAAAGTTTCAAATACTTAACTCTTGGCTCCCAACATATATACCTACATCTTCCTCGAAGTATCATCTATGAATGTTACCAAATATTTGTTACCTCCTAGTGACTTCTCTTCAATAGGGCCACAGACATCTGATTTCACCAACCTTAGTATCTTCGTCTTCCTTATACATCGTTTCTTGGAAGAGCCTTTATGCTACCTTCCTACCAAACAATGATCACGAGGATTAAGGGAAAAGAGTTTTTAACTGGGATAAAGGATTTATGAGCCAGCAACTTTATTCTGTTTTCGCTCATTTGCCCAAAACGTCAATGCCACAGATTTGGAGAAGTTTTCTCTTCAATTGTGTATACTTCTCCACCACCACACACCTTGAAGTGTGTCTTGTACAATGTGTAACACAATTCTCCTTGAGCAACAGTCGTTGCTCCCTTTGATAACTTCTACTTCTTATCCCTGAAAGCATGCTTGAATCTTTCTCGATCTAACAAGTGCCTATAATAGGTTCAACCTTAATTCATGAATTTGTTGTACATCTCTCAAGATCAGCAAATATTTGATATTTATTTGAACTCGGGTATCACCCATACTGAAAATTTTGGCAGAACTTTGATTACCCATCTTTACGGTCCCAAAATCTCTGCTCTTATAATTTATGAAGTACTCCACTTTTGGAACACAATGATACAACGCTCTTATGTCAATCAACCACTTAGAACCTGGATCACTGACATGAAAGCAATCAATTGTCATACAAACTAGGGATACCTCTTCATCTGTGCTTGAAGCAATTGCAATTGTACTCTTATCATCACCATCACTACGATGATCTTGTTTTTTCTGACCCCTCTTCCATTTATAGTAGAATCTCTTTATATGTCATGGCTTATAGCAATAATGACATGTATTAACGTCTTTGTCATCTTTGGAATTTAATTGATTCTTAGACTTGTCATGTCCTTTGGGATTCCTACTCTTGCCACTTCCCTTATTTTTCACCAAGAAAGCCTGCATACTGTCAACTCCCATCTCTTTTCCTTTAATTTCTTCATTTAACATACTTTATTTGATTACATCCAAGGAGACCACACCTTCGGGAACTGAATTGCTAATCATCACCATTAGTATCTCCCAGCTATCCAGAAACAAACTTAACAAGAACAAGGCTCGAAGCTTGTCAAGTTTGTCATCAAGAATGATCTTCATTATTGTAAGCTTGTTGTTTATATCCTGAAAATCACTTAGATACTCCGCCACAAATTTCCAAATTTTCAACTTCAAGTTTACAAGTCTTAATTAAAGAAGCCTTACTATGAGTATTCTTCCTCTAATAGAGTCCTTATAACTTTTTCCATAACTCAAAAGGATCTGCCTCTTGAGACACATGGTTGAATATGCTAATATCAATCCATTGTCAAATATTTCCTAGAGTTTTTTCACGTCAACTTCTCCCATTCTCTATTTAACAATTTTTTAGGTTTGGAGGAACATCATCTTTCACACCTTTATCCAAATCAATAGGATCAAAGAGATCCTTACAATACAGAAGATCCTCCGTCATGGGCCTCCAAATAGAGTAGTTTGATGATGTCAATTTGACCATATAGCTGTTTCCTCCTTCCACTATGATGACTCTGATACTACTTGTTAGGAGACAAGAGAAAAACAAAACCGAAATGCAACTCTCTAAGAGGTTAACTTAATAGCTACAAAAAAAATACTATAATCAAGTTTAATTAGATAATATTACTATGAGAATAAAAAAAGTTAATAAAGAAGTGAACACAAAGATTTACATAGAAAACCTATCGAAGTAGAGGGAAAAATCACGGTTCAAATTGATAAGCAAATATAATAATCACAAATAAGGATTTAAAAAAATTGGTCTCTCACTTCACAACAAGACATTGTCTAACAAAGATTCACTATTGAAACTAAAATTGATGTGCAAATCAACAAACTCACAACCCAATCCAAAATCATTCAAACAAGGATGAGAATTAGAAATTACTTACTCTTACGTTGTTTTCTTTTCCCTTTTTGGTGTTTTTTTATGCCTCCCAATGAACAAAACTATGTCTTCTATTTTTTTATATCACGAATTGGGCTTTTTGCAACATACATGATTACATACACGACCGTATTGGTGGTCGTGTGTTTTTGAATGTCACTTGAGTCGTGGACATACACGATTGTCGAGAGTTACATGGCAGTGTATGTCATGCGCAAGGGCGTGTACATGACTATGTATGTCTTCACTATTCACACGTTCTTTCACATGATTTAGAGACTTACACAGTTGATCTACACAGTCATGTAAGTTAAGGACACAGGTATGTAGCACCCTACAGGATCGTGTCTCTCTAGAAAAGCTTCATCGATCTTGTCTTCTCTTATTTGTTATCCTAACAAACCATAAAAACATATATGATCATCGAAAGTCTCAAAATAAGGCTGAATACTCAATATTAAGTACATATGGCACCTATGCAACTTTTAATTTCTCATTTAATTTCTTGAATCTTTAAAAATATTTCATACCTTTTTAATGTTTAATCATATTAACATAAATCTTCTATCCATTAGTTATTATTATGTCATCGTCTTATTTATCCTATGAAGCGTTTCAGATTTAACGTAAGAAAATATATGACAATTTCACTTGTATGAATTAAGATATTTCTTGGACCACCAAACATTATTTATTAATTTGAAGAATCTATGTAGGTATAACATCAGAAGAAGCCCTTTTTACAAGTTAAAAAATAACGTTGGGTGGTCTACATTATAATTTAGTTTAACGTAAATTATACCTTGTTTTTCAAAGTCCAAATAATAATGTTTTGTAGGATAAATTAAACGATATTCTAACTACAATTGATGAAAGAGGGATTTGTGATAATTTAATCATATTTCAAAGGGCTCTATGATAACTTTAGTAATATTAGAGAGTAAATAAAAAAATAAAAGGATCACATAAAGGTTATGTATTGTTATGTTGTTGAACTATTTCTTTCCATTTATAGTACAAGAACGTTATTTCATATATAAGTTCAATTTATGGTAGTTATTAGTTGTCCATATCATAGCAGGTTTGGGTCGGATTATTAATTTCCCGATTATTCGTTTGGGTGTCCAGTCCCAGCGGCCTGGTCCGGTTACCATTGCATTTATTTTAAGTGACAACTAGATGTCCAGTCTCAGTTACATTTGAGGAGGAGTGTTAGAGTATCCCATATTGACTAAACATGAAAATGTTAAAGGATTTAAAAATGGTAAGAGTCAACTATCCAAATGACTAGTTCTAGTCATTTTGACAATGATTGACCCAAGTCTAATTCTTATTAATGGACTCTACGTTGTACATTCTACCCTTATTGAAAGTTCTAATAGTCCACGAATTAAAGATTATATGATGTTCTTTATTGACTGCCTCAATTTGGTATTCAATATTTTATAAAATAATTGCTACAAAGTACTAAAGGAAACCGATAAATAGAATACGAATTTAAGAATTGAAGGATTAATATTTTTTCAACTTAAATTGACAAGAAAGAGATGTTCATGCCAAATTCTATATACTTTGATCAATAAAATCTACATATTCTGATTACTTAATTTCTTTTTAGGATGATCAAAAGTAAGGAATTATATGTGATAAAAGTAAAAGTAAGGAGAACAGTTTACTTTTTTGGTCTTTGCCAAAAATGATAATCATTTATATGAATATGCTTCAAGGGATAATCCTATATTACTATTAAATAATTCTGTATTAAGTCTTCAAGTAAAGCGGTTGCCATTGCATCATACTTGCAGCTTTCTCGTATTCCATTTTCGGTGAAATAATTGACTTCCTTCCCAACACTGAAAGGTGCGATTTGCTTCTTGCGTACCGATGATTAGTGTTAGTGCCCTGGTGGAGCTGACGATTCGCTGGTGAAACCACTGAAGCATTTACACGTGGAGGCATTGCAGGACACAAATTTGTAGAATCTGTCAGCCTTTTTTTTGTCTTTTTTTCCTATTCTCCATGGACCGACCACGAAATGGCGTAAATAGCATAAGTTAAACTGGGTCTGTCACCACATGCATTCATTCAAAGCTAAACCATTATGCCAGGCTTGAAGGATGTACCCATGACAGTGACTAGCAAGAATGCCAACGCCCCGCACGAAAAGAAGAAAAAGAACCTATGATCAGAAAAGAAAAGTTACGAAATGCCCGATTAACTATTCGTGCCTGGGGCCAATAATTATTGCTTAATTTGTTAACAATAGCTACAGTTAGAACTCTAAAGACAAGGCTTTCCCGTAAACAAGAAAAATGATGACAGGATATGACTATGACTCCAGGGGTACGAACAATTGGCTTCCTTTTTAGTGTGAAATCTAATAAGTAATCGTCATCGTACCATAAGGCACAGCACGATTTCCCCTCGTGACATTCAGTAAGTCTGGGCTCTGGATTGCTTTTGTCGTTTATCTAATTGGAGTACAGATTTATGTCAAAATCTCGATATTGTCAACAGACGGAGACAATAAGAAGCGAGCAACCGTGTCAACGCGAAAATTACGAAAACAGATATTCTGTCCCGTACAATTTTGATTCTTTTATTCCCGAATCATCCAATAATCTAATTTTTGTAAATTGTATTTGTTAAATAGATGAATATTTTAGAATAAAGTAAGTACAGCGACAAGTAGAACAGAAGATTTTAGTCACGAGGTTCGGATTCCTATCTACAAAGTTGAGGGTGGTCAGGAGCGGAAGCTAGATTCCATGGGATCTTCTAATCTAAGAAGTTAAAATATCCGAGTTGTTAAAAAAATTGTAATTTATCTTAATTTTAAAATAATCAATTAACTAAAATTTTAGATTATTATACTTTCTGAAATAATATGATTTATAAAATATTATAAATATTTATTTAACACCTGACAAGCACAATGTGAATCACGACTTTGAGGTCAAGTCAGAATGGTCTATAAAGTTCCGGGGCTACCTGAAATATTGGGCAGAGCACAAAAGATAATGACGTTATAGATGAAAGGAAAGGACCCGAGGAGGTAAGCTCCCGGTGACAGTGAGAATCTACTTTTGAGGCAAGCAAGTGAAAATGGTAGATGGGACACGTTAGGCGTGATTCTAATGGAAATGTCTTTTAATGGTAGATGTGTTGTCAGGTTAGGTGTGATTCTAATGGAAATGTCTTTTAATCTAATCGTTCCATCCACTTTCCTAGCACTATATAAAAGGCTCAACGCCTTTTACTTTGGTTGATTCATCGACAGTTTTCTCGTTGCCTTTTTTAAAGGAACTCAAGCCTTTTACTTTCTCTTTGTCCCACTTAATGATTGAATGGGACATAAGAGTATTCTGGATAAGTTGAACGAACTCAAATCTTCTGTGTCATTATTCTTGTGCCATTATCCCTGTTATAATTCTATATTACTTCATTCTAATTATTTATTTACGTGAGTTTTATATAAATAAATGATTAAAATAAAATAGCGCAGGTTAAAACAGGGATAGTGGCTTAAAGGAACTCATCTCTAGGTAAACAACCCTCTTTGTCTCGTTTCCATACAAGGTTAATATTTTATGTAGTTACTGTAGATAAAATTAAATAACACTCGGTTAAAATATCGCAGAAATTATCTCATATCTTCCCAACAAAATGATTTCGGGTTTCGAGCCAATCTAACATTAAAGAAAACTAGACATATGCCGTGTAGGATTCATCTCATGATGATCATGTTGTTGTTGGCTGTGGGGTGCACTGGCAAAAACATGTAACATGACATTATAGTACAACAAAGTGGTAGACACTTACCTAAATATAAAGATAATGTTTTTTAACAAAGGATAACACAGCTTTAACTAATTAATTCTCCAATAAAACTATATCCTGGAAGAAACTTCTTGAACTAAACCATGGTAGTTGGCTTGGAACTCAGTAATACCTAAGAGGATGATTGTGAAAATAACTTAAAGTTGTTAGACGAATAATCAAAATTTAAATGTCTAATATCTAATTTGTAGTGGATAAGCAACTCATAAATATGTTAACAAAACTAAAAATTAGTGTACAAGTAAAACAAAATTTTTTATTTTTATTTTATATAATTAAATATTATTACGTGATATAAATTATAATCAACTTCACAAATAAAAATTTATTTAAATAAAAAATTTGATAAACATTTCTAAAATAATACATAATATTTAAATTATTATCATAAAATGCTCTAAATATAAAGAGATAGTTTCTAACTTATTCGAAAAAATAAAACAAGTCGAGCACGTTTCATAAGTCTCATCTAATTCAACAAATATTTTCACAAATCAAAATATATTAAAATAACTCATCGGATATTAAAAAACATTACAATTATAATAATTAATATTAATATGAGAATAAATTAAGGGATTTTTACGAACACAAATAAGACATATTTATAAAATTTAATCAAACGGAACTTCACACAATATTAAAAATAAAAAATAAAATATAAGATTTATTGAAAATGAATATTAATTTATTTTAATTATTGTTAAATTATTTTTACAAAACATTTCATTTTGTAGATTAGTTTCAATGCAAAATTTATGTCTACAATCAGCAGTAAATTAGGTACAATTTTCGTTACCCTAGTGGCACGAATAAACTATTATACTAATTAAATATGTAGATGCAATGAGAGAGTTCCATAAAATGACAATCATGTTTAGCTTGGCTAGCTCGAGCTTGTTTTGATTCGGATTTCAGGTTTTAGATGATTTCACGGGCGATGCTGAAAAGTACCGATGAAAAATCTATACATTTTGGGCAAGGACAAAATTTACCGACGAATAAAAATGTCGAAGAAACCGTCGTAAGTAATAATTTGCGACGAATCACAGAATGTTCGTCACAAATTTATCGACGGACATTTTGTGTAAACGTTGGTAAATATTTCGACAATTATTCTTTGTTGTCTTTGGTCCGTAAAGTTGCGTTGGTAAGTTAATGACAACATTACCGACGGTTGTTAGTTATTTGTCGATAAATCGAATAGATTTTACAGACGAGCATTGTTTTTTCATCGATAAATATACTAAAATTGTTTTTTCTTTTAACTTCCATGCATTAAATTTTATTTGATGATCTTATGGTTAATGCATAATTTAAACAGTTGTGAGATATTTGTTGATAATATTTTGATTTGTTTCTACATTCAATTTGTTAAAACAGAAAGTTGATTGATGATATAAAGTAAAAATTATCTTCATTGATAATAAAAAATTATTTTCTACATAATAAGTATTTGTAATTCATATGAAATTACTACAAGTATGTTATTCATTTGGTGACTATGGATGCTCTTATTGCTTCGATGAGGTGCTATCTCTCCCCTTCAACTCATTCATTTATTACGGAACTGAGCTATGTACTCCATCGACTGTTACAACTGAGTTGCCAATGTCTGTACTGTGCTCCGAAGCTTTAGACTTCATTGGGTGCGGACCGCCTACTAGATGTTGCTATACTAGACGTGGAGGATTGCGAATAACATGTGTTTGTAAATGAAACGAAGTCGAATATCCTTCCATGACAGTCTCTACCACCCACAGCGTGAAGATAGATTTAAGTCTCATCAACACCTTCAGAATGTTGAGATTATTGTTGAATGTTTTTTTGTATTTGGTCCTATAAGAAGACAATGTTTATGTTAGTAAGTGATAATTATTAAGCATTAATATTAAAACATAAATTTCACATACATTTAGTTCTCTATATCGGGTTTTAACAAAGGTCATACCGTCATATTTCTTAGTGTGAGTGTGCAAAAAGAGCTGACGGGGTATAGACTTTGTGCTCATAGACTTTTCCTGCATCATAATAAAATGTTATAAGTGAACTATACTTTATAAAAATTTTGGCAGAATTTTCTCTATTTTATGATATTTATCTCTTATTGAACAAAAAAACAACTTAACAACAAAATCATATATGACACTAGGCATTTATAACATTATCATTCTTCATAATACACATATTTTCATTCTAAAATTCATACATCAAATTAAATTGAAATATACCAAAGTAAAAAAATCTGAATATAAATGTAAAGTGTAGATACTTACAATTTTCTCTACATGATCGTGGTGGGTAATAGATTCTCCAGTATGTACAGGAAGACTCTCTCCCCTTGGTCCTCCACATATGTTGGTAGAATGACACTCTGAAATGGACGTTGCCTCGGGTGATGTCCAATACGGTTGCCAATGACTCCATCTTTGTTTAGAAATATAAGGGGGTCATACACCAGTTTTGTGTATCGCATCAACAAAGTCTCGATATCATGTACGTGCTCGTCTTTCCCATACTTTATAAATAACCGCGTTAAATTCAGAATCCAAAAAAAATTCTTTATGAAACAAAAGCAAAAACATACGATAAGTACTTATAATGTAATAATATTTATCTAATTAATGTATAAAAATCAATTAAAAACAAAATTAATTTTTTTTATCTCAAACTCCTGATAGTAAAATTCCTTTGTCGTCTGAGAGATATTTTTCCATATATAACCCTTAAGATTAGTCTTCTTTTTGAATTTAGATGTCATGTTTCTTAAACACGGTCCAGACATAATCAACCTAATATAAAAATAATTAATTTTATACCGTTTTGTAAATTTAAACCTATATCTTAATTATAAACATATGTTTTTCATGTATTTTTACTTACATATTGTTGACAATTGTGATGTAAGTTCTTCCATCAGCTCCCTCAACTCCAGGCTAGAGACCGTCTCATTCATCCATATCATTTACCCCTGATATCTCTGTCAGTATAGGGCTGGTGAATGGTGTAGCAACAGGTACGGAAGGTGATGCCTCATTTGTAAGTATAGTAGTTAGAGGTACAACATTTGATTCGGTTCTAGCTGCAAAATGTGATGTTTCATCTGGACAATAACTGGCTCCGAATCATGGTCTGAACCTTGGTCGCATCATATCCTGTTTTCTATTTGGTGACATATTTCAACCTGAAATTCATATTTGATTGAATATTTCAGAAATATAACAATTTCAATTCAATATTTCACACAATATATTGAAAAGGAAATAATTGATTTGTTGAATATAATAT
>JAOTAY010000178.1:0-19718 GCA_025629805.1 Erythroxylum baracoense | reverse complement strand
TTCATAATTTTTGAAAACTGGAAGAAACCAAAACCAAAAACAGAAACAAGAAACTCAACCAAACAAGTTTTTTTATTAAATTTGAAAACAAAAACAAAAAACCAAAAACAAAAATGGAAACAAACAGCCCCTAAATGAACCAATCGTATTCATCAACATATTTGATCATCTTTAGTGTATTGATAGCTGTCCAGCTGCATTAATATGACCATGAAACTGCTCGCAGAAGAACAAACATATGGTTAGTTTGTTGCTTAGTCTCTCTCTATGTGTCGGTCGGATTACGTGGCAAGAAAATCTAGATGGTTCAGTCGTTGGGGACTACGGAGACGCGCGAAAGATCTCAAACGAGGTCGAAGGTAGTTCCCAACGTCTCTTTGTAACTTCAGTGCATATAAAGTCACCTTCGCTTCTAACATTTTCCATAAGAAAAAGTATCAGAATCGAACGCAAGCTTTATTGACTAAGAAGAACCAACCTAAGTTGGAGCAAGCGTTATTGGGTTGGTGGACCGATTCGAGCCGATAGCTGGGTCATTTGGATTGTGGAATCGTTTGGTTTGGAGTTTCTGTTTCTTTCTCGTTTAGAATTGTAAGTAGCTGACAGTTCTTTATCGTTCAGTTCGTCAGTGATATGCCTTTCTCGTATTGAAGTGAATGTTCCTGATATCTGGGAGTTGATGATGTAGAATTGGCATTGTGAATTTCAGGGTATCTTCTTTTTTCATTGTTGTTTTCCTGAAATACATATGCTTGCTAATGGTCCTTGAGCCAGCTCTGTTATTCTTCATCATGATGATTTAAGTCTTCAACTGGAATCCTTGAATAGATTCCAGCGTTCAAACAGGAAACTTGTAAAGATGGTGCCTGCTTCGTTGTTGTTGAGTTGTTTGCTATTCAGTTCATCGTTGACATGCCTTTCTCGTACTGAAATGAATGTTCATGACATCTTGGAGTTAGTGATGTAGAATTGGGAATGAGGAATTTCAGGGTAGCATTTTTTTTGTTGCTGTTTTCCTGAAATACATGCGCTTACTAATTGGAATTCCCTGAATAGATTCCAAGGGTTCGGGCAGGAAATCCTGTAAAGATGATGCCTGCTTACAGATACACGGACTCTTACAACAGGAGCCAAGTGCCTTCAATGCAGTACTATCATCCAAACTTTGAGGCTGTTCCACCACACATGAAGGTAGATCCATCTAAACCTACCGTCATGTGTGAACCTTGGCCTTATGTAACCAACTATGCCTACCCAGCTGCGCCTTATCATGGCTGCTGCAACTTCCCTGGTTATTATGGGCTTCGACCTCCTTGTCCTCAGTTTGCACCGGGCCATCCTCATTGCTGTGGACAGCCTGTACAATATGTACCTCCTTCACATTATATGACGGAGCTGCCCAGATACGAGTATGAAAAGATTGTCCCTAGAGGCTATGATTATCACTGTTGTGGGTGTCCCAATCACGTGCACAACCAGAGAAACAATGGATTTGTGAAAGTTGAAGAGCACGAGCCAGAGGAGACAAAGGATGATCGATCCTTCGTGTCGTTTAAAGGGAACAACAATGGATTGCCTATTGCTTGGATTCCACTCTCTAATATTGAGAAGCCTGGAAAAGCGGCGGAGTCAGAGACTGCTGAAAAAAGCTCCCAAGCTTTGAAATCACACGAGACTTTAAAGCTATTTGAACCAAAAGTGTGGAATGGTTGGTTCCCAGTAGATTTAAGAAATTTTGCACCATCAAGCGAAGGTGGAGATAAGGAGAAGAACATGAGTGCCCAAAATGGGGAAAAAAATGGAGCATTTCCATTTCCTGTAATATCGATACCTTCATATGACAAGCAGGATGACAATGAGAAGGCAGAGTCTAAAGAAAAGGATCCTCATTCTAAACCTATTATCAAGTTCTTTCCAGTGAAGCTTCCAGGCAACCATGATGAGGTGCAAAGAGATTCTGGTGGTGAAATGAGCCCAAAAGCGAAGGAAGATACGAGGGAGATGGATCCTCCTTCTAGATCAATAAAGGAGCCGTCTCCTGCCATTAAATTCTTTCCGGTGAAGCTTCCAGGCGACCCTGACGCCTTACAAAAAGATTTTGGTGGTGAGATGGGCCCAAAAGCGAAGGAAAAAACTGTAGTGAAGGAAAAAATCGTTCCAGTGAAGCATATAGAAGCACTCAAGGAGCATGAATACACTGAAAGGAATGAGGAATCATCAGATGAGAACAACTTGCAGAATAAGTCTTCTAGAACTGCAGCTAAAAGACAGTCAACATCACCACCAAAATCATCTAAGTTACCTCCAATTTGTTTGAGATTGGATCCCTGGCCTAAAAAGAAGAACGGGAATGGAAGTTCAAGGTCTCCTAACCCTCCTGGGTCATCGGACAAGAGGCAAGAGCAGTCAAAGGCCACTGCAAAAGATTCTGCTTATTCTGATTTGGAAACTAAAAGTCTTCAGGATTATAGTTTAAGAAGCAGCAACGATTTGGAAGAGAAGAAAGAGGAGAAAAAGGTACAAGACAAAGTGGACACGGGAAGTAATGAAAACCAGGATGAGAGCAAAATCAACAAGTCTCTGTCTGTGCGGGTAGAAAATGAAGGATTGAATGATGTTGTTGGAGAATCGACCCGTGAGGAGGAATTGGGAGCAACAAATACAGATGGCTCAGCTAAACCTGAGATTAAAGTTGAGAAGAAAAACTTATCACATAAAGAGGCAGCTATCATTATTCAGTCCGCTTTTCGGGCGTATGAAGTCAGGAGATGGGAGCCTGTGAAGAAGTTGAGGGAGTTAGCAAAAGTCAAGGAAAAGATGGTTGAGCTCAGGAATCAGATTCACGCTTTAGAGTCTTCTTCTACTCTGAAGGATGATAAGCAAAGGATGATTATTGGAGAAATGCTAATGAGTCTTCTGCTAAAGTTGGACACAGTTCAGGTACGTATCCTTTCCTCATATTTGATGGAACTGCCTTATATTGTCCCTGATGAATCCAGTGGAACTCCTTGTCTTGTTCTAAACTTTGTTATTTTAGAAGATTATTTTTGAAATATGCATAATTTTTCAAATGCTAGTGTACACACCTGATTCATTTCAGAGCAGGTTGGATTAGCTTCATACCTATGAATATTTCTGAAATCCCAGGATGTCTTATGCTTGATTTTTAACTTTGAAATATTTATTGAACAGGGTTTGCATCCAAGTCTCAGGGATATAAGGAAATCCTTGGCTAGAGAATTGATAATCTTGCAGGAGAACCTTGATGTGGTGACCAAAAGATTTGAGGATATGATGGCCAAAGATAGGTTTCCAGAAGGTCCTTCCGTTGATCCTTGTGGTGATGATCATGAAACAACTGCAAAACCGACGACAATATGCGAGCATATGGATGAGGAGCTTCGGAAATCGATCATCATGACTGACGAGGAGCAGAGGAAATCTGAAGTTGAACATGCAGAAGAACTGTCATCGGAGAAGAATGATTTTGAGGCAGGTGGCAAACCAGTAGAGGTTACATGCTGTGTTCCTAGTGCAGCTGAATTACAGGAAGTTGCTGAAATTTCCAATCAAATGAATGTTCAAGCGGAATTGCATTTAGGAGTACTTGACGAGGAGGAACCTAAGAAATGTAAGACGTCTGAAATGCAGGAGGGTAATGGCAGAGTCCCGTCTTTGTCCCTAAAGGAAACACCAATTCTAGATGAGTCAATGGAGCACTCAGAAGTAGATGAGTCAGTGGAGCAATCAGAAGTAAAGGAACTACCAATTTTGGATGAGGAAGTCAGAGTTGGACCTCCGAAGGAGAATGATAATTCCGTAGATTCAAACGGATCAGTTCTTGATTCAGACGTTCAACATGTTGAAGTTAAGGAACTCGATACTGTTGATGAGAATGGTGTAGTGTCAGGATTTGAAGGATTGGAGGATGTGGTTACTCAACTGCAGAACCATGGCGACTATGATGTACAGGAAGAGATAGATTACACTGTTGATGATAATGGTGTAGAGTCAGGACCTCAAGGAATAGAGAATGTGGTCACTCTACTGCAGAACCATGGCCACGATGATGTACAGGAAGAGATAGATCACAGCCTGACGACTGAAGGTTTCATCCAAATTATGCCAACTCAAGAAAAAGATGAGCACAACGAATGCCAACTCAAAGTACAGGATGTAAATGAAGAGTCGACAGGCCCAGAGGAAAAATACAATTCAGATCAAATGAAAGGGCCTGAGACACACGAAGATCCTGTTACTGGTCCACAATTTGCTCCAGCATCTGAGGAACTCGATGTAGTGGCATCAGAGCTATTACCCATATCGTCTCCGGCTAGCAATTTGTCTGCAAATGAACAGGACATGAGGATGGAAAATGATTGGAAACTTATCGAAGAGAATGCGAAACTGAGAGAGATGATGGAGAAGTTAATTGAGGCAGGCAAAGAGCAGCTGAGTGTCATTTCCAATCTTACAGGGAGAGTGAAACATTTAGAGAAGAAACTGTCTAAGAAGAAAACTACCAGGACAAGAAGACATAAAACTGCAAGGGTTCCAGGTTCCTGTGCTAAACCATCGAATGAATCTAGAAGAGAGGCTTTTGATGTCACAATGTAAACATGATACCCTCCTTGTAACAAGTCTCTTGTATCTAACACAGGCTTATGCCTTGGAATTTGACCTGGTTCTGTAGAAGTTCTGTGGTTCAATGTAGCCATTCAAATGTCCAAGCCTGCCTGGTTGTTCAAATAATAAAATTAATCATTTAAGAATCTTTCCTCGTAAGCTTCGAATGGTAGCAAGATAGGTAGAGGATCTCCGTCGACCGTCGTCATAAGAAAACGATGACCATCGTGCTCCGCCGTTAAGCTGACATTCTAGATTGCTACTCTCATAACCGTCGGTCTCTCTTTCTTTATTTCTTGATCAAATGAGAACCGTTATTTACTGGGAATGAACAGAGACAGAGAGCCTGACCATGGAATCGAGAAAATCTGATCTCAGAGCAAAACTTAAGTCGGCTTCTGCTATCCTGCGCCGGACGCAAAGTGGATCGATTCGTCCACAAAGCTCCGGAGCCGCATTGACTCCTGCGAGACCTCCGGCGTCCTCTTCCGAGTTCATCGTCTAATCTTATTCGCAGTCTTCAACTTTCTTCGACGCTAAGTCTCTAGATTCCTTGACCCCTTGGAAGATTTCACGCCAGTATAAAGCCGGCGCCGTTGTCGCTGACGACTCTTTGAGTCAACTTGAGCTTCGGCTACAAGGTATCGTTGTCTTGTGGGAAAGAATATATGAAGTAAACGCTGCGTTTTGGAGAGGCGAACTCGACGTCGATGATAGAAGACTCCGGTGCACGTTCCTGGGTGGGTCCGGGACATCTTCGATGATACAGAGTCTTCGACGTCTTCGAAGGATTTGAATATTTGGCGGGAACGAATCATATGAGATCATCATCGGACGGTGAGGATCTTTATGTGGGATATAACTGATCAACGGTGGGATCTTCTCAGTTTCGCTTTCTACTAGAGCAACTAATGGGTTAGTGGACGAACGGACAATTGGGTGTTGGGCTGGTGACCGGTGAAAACTGAATCGGGTTTAGACGTTCCAGTAAATCGCAGACAAAACAATGAATATTTATTTTAATATATATATACTAAATAATTATTTAGCATATAATAATACTAAATAAACATAAAATTAAAAAAATGTGTATAATTAAAATATAAAAATAACATAAATAATATAATAAATATAAAACAAGTCAGTAATAAAAATAAAATAAGTAGATAAATACGTAAATAAAAATAAAATTTAATAAATAAACAAATCGAACCATATATTTATTATTTAATTATCTTTATTTAACAATATAATTATTGAATCAAAAGTTAAAAAATTTGAATTTCAATATTTAAAAATTTGAATTTCAATATTTAACTATATTTTAATCATAAAATTATATACAAAATTTTTTAAAAAAATATTTGAATTTGCGATGTTTATCTAAATCAATTGTAAATTTATTGTTAAGTAATTGTTTCATCACAAAAGCTTAAATTATTATGTGACACCAATTTAATTAGTTTTAGGATTATTTTATTTATGCTGAATAATAGGTAATAAGTGGGTAGTAAAATTTGAACTCACAACCATTTAATCACAAATACTCTAATACTATATTAAGCAATCGTTTTATCACAAAAATTTAAAACTATTGAGTAAGATCAACTTAATTATTCTTATATATTCACTACCATTTATTACTTAGTTTATTACTTTAAAATTAAAGTTAGGTACTGTTAAATCTTTTCATATTTTACGTGTTATTGAAATTTTTATTTAACAGTAGTAGCTGTTGTTGGACTTGATTTGCCCGTTAAGCCCGCTGCGAACTTTTACCAGGCTGAGCATACTAGTTCATTACAACCCACAAATTTGCTAGGCATTCAACCTGGACAACCTGATTAACTCTTCTCATCTCAAAGTACCACAAAACACGAAGAGGACAGTTGTCGAGTCCAGGTGAAAGTGGAACCCTGCCATAGAGTAACTGGCACGAGTAAAAAAAGCGGCAAAGCACAAGTGGTACAGGGTCAGGAAAATTTGGGGCAGAGAGTAGCAGAAGCATGCTTAGGGAGAGTAGCTGAGTAGTAGCCTGCAGGCAATAGCACAGTGGGACTTTGATTGATTGAAGAAGATGTTTAGTAGCAATAAACAAATACCCATCACAGTTCACAGGTTTTTCAGTTCTGTTTCAGGAATACCAATTGGAGATCACATCCCGATAGATACGATCATCTGACGCAACGGCTCTGAATCTGCCTGTCTTTGGATTCGGTGATTCATTTACGTCAAAGTGAGGTTGGCCTCTCTTCACTCTAGTCTTTACACGCCTTGGCTTAGTAGTTACCGCTGCTCAGAAACGTGCATCTTCATTCATACTGATAGCTAGCTACCAGGAGGGGCCCGAGATAGCTATGGCGCTGATAATTGTTGGAGTCTTGGAGAAGGAAAAAAGACGCTTGAGGTGATGAATTTATTGAACTTATTTGCTAATTTGTTCTCTCTTTTTGCGCAGTTCTTAGTGTAGGTATGTTATAAAAAGAAAAGATAGAATCAGGACTCTTCTGTCAAATTTTCTAAAGAAAACTTATAAATGTTCAAGTTACCATAACCATATGCATATCCAGATCTGAAAAAGTAACATATAATCTAAAAACTGGAAAGAAGGATGAACCCTTGAGATCTAAAGCACGCTTTTTCGAATATATTTAAGTTAAATACAATGTTGTAAGGGCATGTTCCAAATCAGAGAGAGCTTAGATTGGGGACAGGAACAGAACTTAACCATCCCTGATCTGCAACGAAAACAGCTATGTCCATGACATTCAAGACAGGGAAGCAATGCAGCCGAGCCTATCTGCCTATTCTAACATCAGCCAAAAAGAAACATGCAGAAGATCCTAGGCTTTTCCGCCTGACATCAAAATCTAAGCATTAAGGAGAAAGATTTCTTAGTATCAGCAGCTATATTGAAAGTATTTTCTAGTAGTGGCTTTTGTAAAATGATTTATCGTTTCTAAAACCTTAATACAAAATTTTTAAACTACAAATTATGCTACGAATTACTATAACAATTGCAAATAATACGGTTATATTTATAATATTATTATTATGTAAACTATAATTATTATAAGACTTGTGTTATCATTTAAAAAAATAATAAAAGAAATATAACTTTTATTTAGCTTAAGAATATTTAGCAAAATATTTGGATCTTTAAATTTCTTTAAAAAATTCTTTCTAAAGCTTAATTCTCTAAAAAATTCTTTATTAAAAGCTTCGAATAAAAATAACGATGAAATATACGCAAGCAATATGAACATCAATTATGAAATAACAATTATCACTAATATGATAACTTAAATTATTCCTGAGATATGATATGAATCAATTAAATTGAGTTAAATTAATAATTTAAGATTAAATATAATAAATTATAAGTTTGAGTAGTATTAAATTGAGTTAAATTAATAATTTAAGATTAAATATAATCAATTATTAGTTTGAGTTGTATTTAATTTTTTCGGTTCAAATTTAAAAGTTGGATTAAATATATCATATTGGTAAAATTTGATTAGTTTTTGTATGATATTAGTCTATTTCGTTATTATCTTTTCACATAAATTTAAGAGGGAGTATTTTAAATTAAAAATTAAAAAATCAAAAATTTTAAAAATTAAGATATGTTTTTTAAATTTCAAAAAAACTTATGTGTCTTACTTTTAACAATTTTATACATAACCGAGTGATATGAGAGTGAGGATAAAATTGTCATTTGTGATCGTAAAATTAAAAATTTAAGTATAAAAACAGTCTTTTTGTTAAAATATAAAAAAAGATGAATAACTTCAAGGTTTGCAAAAACATGTTTTAGAGATAAGTAAGAATAGTCTAATTAGTTTCAACTTTTCAATTAAGGCTCTCTTTTGTAGGAAGTCTTAAATTCAAGTTATCACAAAAAGGGGAGAGAGGAAATTTTTCTGTTAATGATCCTCTAACCTCCTGAGCATACTCTTTGATCGGATCAATTGCAGATGTCCCGCTTCCAGTGACAGTGTATAAGTTGAAACTACTAGAAACTCTGGGGTTGATAAGAACTTGATGCTGAGCAGAACCAATGATCAATCAGTAGCTAACTAATTAACATGTGACAACTCCTTGTGCGTAGAAGTATATAGACCACGTATGAACCTGAAGGACTTTAAGATTCTAAATTTATCTCCTCTAATATTTTTAGAGTAAAATTTTAAGAAATTAAGATTAGTCTGATAAAATTGAGATAATTGATGTAAATTAAAAAAACATATTCTAGAGAAAAATCATTATTGAGAAGACAAAACATTATGTCTTTCTGTCGACTCCAACTTGATTTTGGGGTTGAAAAGTATAAGGGCCGCCTGACCTGTCTTCCACATTTTAATAATGGGATCGTTGAAAGGCACAATAAGATTTCCAAAATGATATTCCGGAGATGCACCACCACGCAAACGCATGCATGATAGCTATGGATTTGGAATAGGACTAGGACTAGGACTAGGAATTTTATTTTATTTTATTATAAAATACTTCACAAAACAACAAACCGTAATGCATTCTAATGGACCCCCAGAATTGAAAGTACCAATTGCAAGTGACCATAATCTCCCGAAACTCCTAAAGGCTAAAGGTATTATTATATATACATATATTCAAAAGTCTTTTGTGTATTTATTTCTTTAAAAATCATTTCATCACTTGCCACCCACCAAGATTTTATACAAGATTTTGCCTTTGGTGCATTTCTTGTCATGTTTCTCCAAAACTTTGTCTGTCATCACCCCATTTGCTTGACCCATGACTTGGGTAATCATTTCCTTTTAAGTTAATACTACCATGTCTTGTCTCTGATTACCTACTGCCTCCACTATCTTCTCTTCTCAACCGTCGTACTTCCTCTTTTCTTTTTTTGCCAATCTTAATTTTACTTCCAATGGAAAATGCCCATGAGCCATGAGCATGACCAAACCCACAAGTTAGTGCAGCAGAGAGTAGAGTCAACTCTTCGTGATTCAGTCCCATCTCCAATCAATTGTTTTGGACACAACATCACCAGATCTTTGTCCTACCACGAACCAAATACAATGTTACAAGTGGCATGGTTGGTATATTTTTCAGATGTACCGCAACTTGCAAATTGCTCCTCCAGGAATAGTCCGAGGAGAATAGTTCTAATCCAATGAGAAATTTCCGGTCTAGAAGTGCATAATTGGTACTGTCTTTTGTTTTTACTGTTAAAGTACTTAAATGGGAAAGTTCTCCTTTAGTCATAAGTTAAACACGATAAGCAGTATTAACGGAAAAGGAATATAACGTAAATAATTGGAAATGAGTATGTTATAGTTTCTTAATATTATGTGGTTTTATTAATTATATTAAAAATTTGTATGTTTCCAAAATTTAGTAATGAGTTGTTATATTTATTTAAAGTTTTATCTGAATTTTTTTTTACACAGACAATTACTTGATAAAAATATGATTCAGAATTAGTATATTATTAAAACATTATATATTTAATAAATTAATTTTTTATTATTTTTAATAATTTGTTATAAATACAAAAAAGATAAAAGACATAAATCTCTCGTGTAATTTTAAAAAATTTAGATAAATACTATAATTTTTAAAATACTAAAAAAACGGATTCTCTTAGACTTTGAATAAAAATTACAATTAAAACATATGTAATATGAACATCAAATGAGATTAATCAAATATTATTTATACAATAATTCAATCGACTTCTAAACTCAAACATAACTAATTAAATTCGACTTAAATCAATAATATATTATAATATATTAAATTACTAATTTAGTGAGACTTTTATTGCGGTACTGTTATTATTAATTTAAACCAAATTTAATTAATTCAGTTTAAGTTTAAAAGTTGAATTGAATTACCACATTAGCCATATTTGATTTGCTTACATTTGATGTTTATACTATTTGTATTTTGTTGTTATTTTTTAATTGAAATATAAGAGAAGGGATTTTTTAAAGCCGGAAATTATAAAAAATATTCTCGAAGATTTTAAAGATTGATTAATTTTAAAAAAAATTAAACTAATATATATTTTATCCTATAAAAAATGAATAAAAATTTTGGAACTCAGAGTGATTTAACATAATCAACAAAATTGCATAAAAAATAAAAATTATATTGTATACTATAATTTTTAATAGTATACAATATTATGCCTAACAAGTACAGAAGAAGTAAATAAGAAAAAAAGTGAAAGTACATGCCAGTATTATTAATATTAACCCTAGTATCTTAAAGGGAAGTCTTTTAGTTTAGTTTACGCGCTTTTTGTCAAGTCGGGATTCGGGATCTAGGTTTCTAAACTTTGATTGTTACAAGTTATAGGGATTAGATCATCTTCCAGTTAAACCAGTTCCAACCCTGTCTTATTAAATGTCTTGCACACAAAAAATAGTCTACAGCAATATAAGGTGCCCCAAACTCGAGCTACAGAGCTAATCGTACGATGTTTTGGTTTTGGTGTCTCTGTTGAAAACGAAAGTTTTAGAAACACTTCATGTGGAGTGTCTTAAAGTTGACTCAAACCACAAGCAAAGCAAAGCAAACACAACCCCATCTCCACTCACCAACAACATGAACTGTACATCCTTTTCAACGTTATAAGTTAGGGCACTCCACCACCGTCGCGCCACCACCACCACCTTCTGATCAGACTCACTACAAAGGGTTGATGGTTCAAAGATATTTGGTGGGATTTTGTTAACAAATCATACGCATAAAAGGACAAGGAGTACATATTTTAAACAAAAGAATAGTTGAAAAAAGCACAGTAAATAAACTATTAAAAAGATACCAGAAGTGACACATGACTTAATGTTGCACAATACGTGCCTGGCTGGAAAGTGGGTGCAGTGCAATGGTGGTGCTCTGCTCTGCCACTAAAATCTTTTTCAGTCACTCTTTAAATTACACACAACCACCTTTGCTACATGTTAAGGTCAAAGCCCATAAGCCTCAATCTTTTTGTTTAACTTTTTTGATTTTTTTAAGTATTATTACTAATAAAATTTATCAAAATTTAAATAAAAACTCTTAATTTGAATACAAAATTTTTCTTGCATTAATGTATCTCAAGTATAAGATTCTCTGCTTTGCGAGGGTTAGAAGAGAGTTATCAGTGTACGCAGTGTTTCTTTTGTAATGTTTACAAAGAAGATGATTCTCTTATTCAAGAATGTAGCTTTACGATCACAAAGAAATAACTTTTACCGGTAATTCTAAGGCACTCTCTTGAATATAAAATTTTTAGTGTCATCGAGAATGTTAGAGAGGCTCCACCAAAAATGCATTATTGGAGACTACGATTTATATGAATTCATTAGTAAACATCTTTTTGTTGGCATTTGTCTTTAAGAGGCAAGTGTTGTATTCCTCTTGTGTTTGTACTGCTTGTACTCAATGGAAATGGCATATCCTATAGTATATGTTCTAATCGATGGAATTTAAAAATAAATAAATAAAGGAAAAGAAGCAAAATTGAGGTCCATTAACACGTCTTCCGGTGTTCTTTAAATATCCTCGTCACATCATTCTTTTTTGATGTTAACTTTTGTGAGATGGATTTAGAAATTTTGTATGATATCATAATTTGTCGTGACAATACGTATAATAGAGTATGAAGACTTTAAATCATTCGATTAAAAAATAATTAAATAATTAAATTCGAAATGAAATGTGCGATCACCGATTATTACAAAGGAAAACAAATTTACTTTTGTTTTTCTTAAAAAAAAAGAAAATTACCGTATAAAATTTAAAAATAAATTAAAAATGATTTTAATCTCTTATACAACATTTATTAATAAATTATCAATAAATTATATTTTATTTTATTCAAGTAAGTAATTTATAAATTAAAATTTAGCTCATACATATATTTCAATAGTTAAATCAAAATGTATATTTGAAATTTATATATTTTGGAGGCATTTTAAATTTGATTATAATTATTAATAATTATTGAATTAATTTGACTTAATTACAAAAATTAAATAAAATCATAAAATAAAATACAATTATTCATAATTATTATTTATAAATTAAATAATACATATTTAATTGATAATAAACTAAATTATAAAAAAGCAGAATATAACATTTTTTATAGTTTTCATAAATTTTAAAAATTTCAAGAAATTAAAAATAACAAATAGAAACAACAACTCTAATAAACATTTTATTTTTTTAATTTGAAAAACATAAATAAAAAATAAAAAACATAAATGCAAGCAAACATGCTTAATGTCAAATAACATGTCTTCTAATTAGGATAATTAAGAGTTACAAATTTAAATTAGTTAATGACTATCATTAATGATTTAACTGAAAATAATTAATTTAAAATTTTAGATTCGAACCCAATTTAGGAAAAATAAGACTTTCATAAAATGTATGATTGAACATTTTCACGACAAGACTATAATAATTGGATTAAAGAGAGAGGTTGATTAGGTTTCAGTTAGGTAAAGAAGGCCCATAGCCGTAAGAGATATCACTCTCAAAAAGTAAAACAAAAAAAAAACGTTCTGAAAAGAAGGCCCAAGCTCGGGACCAGTTTAGAGGAAAAGGGCATATACCAAAAACTGTACACACAGAGAAGACTTAACTATAAAGAAACGGATCTTCTATTATTTGAATTTTTTTCCCATTGTTGTCTTAATTTTCAATTTTTACATATTATTTTTTTGCATTATTATTTTTAAAATTCTGGCATCAATGACAATTTCTAAATGAAGATTTAATGATAAAAATACAAAAAATAGTCTCCAAAAATAGTAAGTCTCGGGATAACCGTAAAGTTATTCCTTTATAATCATAAGATCATAGGTTGAAATAACAAAAATAATCTTTTGTAAAAATACAAAAGAAAAATTGTACATGTTCTAACCTTTCTCATACTACTGTAAAGCGAAGAATCTTGTGTATTGAGTACGTTGACTTAAGCCTTTAAAGAAATGATTTAATCGGTAGAAATTTGTTTTTCAACTATTATCAACCAAAAGTTTTAATTTTATATTATAATTTAAGAATGCTATTTATTTTAGTGATATAGAAAATAATAAATAAGAAATGAAAATATCCTAAAATTTATAAATAACAACAACAACAATAATCTAGTAAAAATCTTACTCATATGGTGATTTTGAGAAGGTCCAGTTGCATGCAATCTTATCTTTAATTAATAGCGAGATTGTTTCGAATAAGTTATAAGAAAAATAAAAAAAATAAAAAAATAAAGCATAAAATATAATAAATAATAAATACTTAATAAATAAAATATAAAAAAGTAATGCACTAAAATTGATAATTGTTAATTGAATTTAACTAATTACTTAATTTTAAATTACTAAAATGTGAATAGTTTATAAAAATATAATTTATCAATTATTATGTATTTGGATGGTTATTTAACGTGTAAATTTACCCATAAAAATAATAATTACTGATTTTATTAAGATAAAAAATGAATAATAACTAAACTAAATAAAATAGAATGCATGATAATTAAAAAATTAAAAATCTGGCCAAAATAATTAATTATATAAAAAATAAAAAATCAAATAAAAAAAAGTCAAGAAAACGTGGATGACGAGGAAGACAGCATTCCAAAATTCTATTTAATATTATTTCTGTCATTAAAATACCAGTTTCTCCACACACGCGCCATCCCTTCACACTATTGGAGAACACCAAGACGCCCAAGAGAAACCGCCTTCTCATCTTCGTTCCTTGTCTGTTCTCATCCTCGTTATAAACCGGAACGCACCATTATACACTCCTGGTGGTTCTCTCTGAAATGGGTCTCTGAGGCATCGTTCGTCGCTCAAATCTGGGCTGACCCGTCTCGGAGTTTGGCTTCCATTTTTAGAATTTCTCTTCATTTTGCCCATATAATCTCTGTTGCTTCCTAGTTCATTGATTGCACTTTCTTTTGATAGTGGGGGTTTACTATTCCCATCACTAGTGAGCCGTTCTGTTTCTCTGTTTTCTCTAACTTTTTTTTTTGGTTTGTCACTTTGTACCCATTTTTCTTCCTCTTGTTTGCTTAATCTGACGAAGACCCACTTGCGCATTCAAAGTGGAGGAGGCGGCTTTTATCGAGGTAAATGAGGTTTTGGTTTTTCTTCGTTGCGTTTAAAGTGATGTGTGTTGTGTCTTTTCAATTTCTGTCGTTGGTTTTTGATGATTTGATGTTAGTGGTTTTTAGTTAAGTGGGGTTTTTGATGTTTGATTGATGGGTAAGCTAGGCCTAATCTCCCTATATTTTACCTAACATTGTTTCATCTCTTTGACCCAGAAAGCTTTTCCCTTTCCTTGTTTAGGGTTTGATGTTTTCAAACCCAGTTATGTTTGTTCATTGAGGAAGAACACAACTTGTTTGATGCCAGAGGATGAGCGTTTTGTTTGTTTCATCAAAACATGCCGTTCTTGTATGGTTTTGAGTGACTTCCTTTTTCTTAAAAAGTTTTGACTTTTCAAGTTGCAATTTTGTGATTAATGTCAGATCATAGAACTCCTAGATTCGTGATGGTAATTTTGTTCCTTCGTATTTTTTCTGGATTCCTGTTCGTGATGCGTGATTAGTCTCTTGAAATTATTCTGGCATCTAGTTCATTACTTGCTCCAAGTTGATTTCATTGGTTTATAGAAATACTATCATAAGCTGACCAAAGAAATGAAATACTTACATGTGGGGTTAAACTATTGATTTCTTTTTACGTACGCTTCTTTTCTCTGGAGGCATGTATTTGATATATTTTCTCACACGTTAGGCTGGTGTTTGCTTGCCTATGCTCTAATTGGGCAGTTCTGACGCTTAAGGTTTAATATTATGTTACCTTTAATGGTTTTAATGGACCATTAGAGATTTTTGCCGTTAGGATGGTGTCAAGTGGTTGGTATTCTCGTAATCTTTGGAGATCTGTAGGTGGACTAATTCTTGATAGGTCGATGGTATAAGGAAGCCCTTTTAATATGGTGCATAGATCATTTGTTTCTGGATCCTATAAACAACTACTGATTAAAACTTTTGGTTACAACTACTAATTATACACATTGCAGGTTTCAGTGAAGGGTAGTTGTTCATCTGGATGCAGTCTGATTGTAGGCTTTGAAGGTGAATCCTTGCTTGTAGTATCTCAATTTTAAACTTCCAAGTTTAATTTTTCTTGTATGTATAAGCTTTTCTACGTGTTGTATTTTTCTGGTATTACAACCTGTTGGTACAGTTTTGTTTCCTCTGTAGTTAATACGTCCTTAAATTTCATCTAGTTCCAAATTGACATGTTCTGAAGGTGCAGTTCGTTCTTGCTATATATCTGTGAGTTTGACATATGTCTGCCTTCTTTTCTTCTTATAGGACTTGATTTCTAGTTTTGTGTGTATCTGCATCATGGAGGGAGAATCGTCATGGATAAGTGATTGCTTTGGTGACACGGGAAGAGGTATTGGGCAGTTTGATTCATTCTCGGAACTTACTGATGAAGGCAGCAAAGATCTTGATGTGGTTTCAGTGGATTTGATCTTACCTGATGATCTGCTAGAACGTATCCTGGCCTATCTCCCTATTCCTAGCATCTTCAGGGCAGGTTCTGTGTGTAAAAGATGGCATGAGATTGTTAGTTCAAGGAGGTTCCTATGGAATTTTGCCCGCGTTCTGTCTCAAAAACCATGGTATTTTATGTTCACGAGCCCTGATGAGCCTGCTGGTTATGCCTATGACTCAATCCTTCGGAAGTGGTATGGCATTGATCTACCCTGCATCAAGACATCCAATTGGTTCATTGCTTCATCATGTGGCCTTGTTTGTTTCATGGATAATGACAGTAGAAGTGAATTGTATGTCTGCAACCCAGTCACGAAATGTTATCGGCAACTGCCGGAGCCCCCAGGTTTAAAATTTTCCGATTACAGTGCGCTTTCAATTTCAGCAAGCAGGACATCTCATGGCTACTCTATCACCGTTGTGAAGTCTAAGCAAGTTCCTGGGAACTTTTTTCAGTGGGATCTCTCTATTCACACATATGATTCTGAATCAAGGACATGGATCACCTCTTGCACAGAGGTTCTGACCGGGTGGAGGGGTGGTGATGAGAGTGTGATATGCAATGGAGTGTTGTACTTTCTTATTTACTCAACTGGTGGAGGTCCACCTGAAAATCGGCATGGTCTAATTACCTACAATCTTTCTGGAAGATCTTCTCATGGTTTCTTGATACAGAGTTTCATTCCAGTACCTTGCTCTCTTACTTGTGGTCGCCTTATGAATTTGAAGGAGAAACTGGTAATGGTGGGAGGAATAGGGAAGCCAGACCGAGCTGACATAATTAAAGGAATTGGCATTTGGGTTCTAAATGGTAGGGTTTGGGATGAGGTTGCCAGAATGCCTCACAAGTTTTTCCAAGGATTTGGGGAATTTGATGATGTTTTTGCCAGCAGTGGCACAGATGATCTGATATACATACAGAGCTATGGGGCTCCGGCTCTTCTGGTTTTTTACATGAACCAAAAACAATGGAGATGGTCACAAAAATGCCCAGTGACTAAAAGGTTCCCGCTTCAGCTTTTTACTGGTTTTTGCTTTGAGCCCAGGCTTGATATTGCACCTTAAATTGTTTATTATTGAATTAGATGTGGTGATGTTCACAAATTTGTCTGAGACTCCCACATATTTGTTCCCTTTTGTAATTTTCAGTCTGTGAAATCTTTGCAGAAAGTTTTACACAATGTATCTGCAGATAAAGCTGCTAATGTGTGAAAATGGGGACACTAGATGTACAAACTCGATTCTGAAACTGTTTTTGACCAACACCAACTAATTTGAATCACCCATATTGTGCAAATACGTAGACATGCTTCTTAAAATTTTCTTGGTTTGATTAACGTGGAGGGCTCAAAACCAATTAAGGTTGCATGGCGTACATGTTTCTTGTGGTCAGGATATAGCAAGGAAGTTCTTTCTGGTTCTGAATTGATTCCTAGGAAATCTTGCACGAAGGTGTTTAATTGTTCAACTGTGTTTGCCCTGTACTTCTCTTCACGTTCGAGTGTAGAAATGTTTTCTACTTAACTTGCCATTGTTGATCCCACTGGTTACCTTATTTTTACAGAATGATTGTCGCATGCCTCCTATATTTGGGCAAGCCTTTTCATAGTAGTCTATCCTTTGACACTCCCCTCGTACATTGTACCCTTATAAGCATGAATTGTACTCATTTTTCTTTCTCTATAAGCTAAAAGAGCAATTTAGCCTATACTGATTACACTAAATTTGAACACTTAACGTTTACAAAATATTTAAAGTAAATCTTAATGTTTAGTAAACGTTTAAAACAATCATTACTTGAAGGGAACTACTCACAGAATTAGGCTTCTCTCAACTAAATGCTGATGTCGTAATCCTTTTCGTTGATGTGGATTTTTTTATAAAATTTTATTACGGCCTGAAGCAGCTGTCATAAAGGAAGCTTTATTGACAGCGTTGGTTCCTTACTTTCCGCTTGCCGGACGGCTTAAAGAGTCCGGAAATGGTCAGCTTCAAATAGATTGCTGTGAGCAGGGTGCGTTGTTTGTGGAGGTTTCTACTGATTGTACTCTGGAAGATGACGACAATGTCACAGCTATTCCCTACGGCAACCTACTTCCTGAACATGTTCCTGAGATCAAAGGCACTGAACCAGTTGTCCAAATGCAGGTATCAGATTTGTGTTGGAAAAATAAATCCCACCTTAAAAACCTCGTATGATTTCTCAATCTTAAGACATTTCACGTTCTCTGTCTTCCAGGTTATCCAATATGGTTGTGGTGGTTTTGTGATTGGACCCATTTTCTGCCACACTATATGCGATGGACTCGGAGCTGCACAATTCCTGAATGTTGTTGGGGAATTTACCAACGGCGTTGATGTGTTGGAATACTCTCGTGGTCCATATAATTCACAATTGCTGTCCGTTGTTTTTGTAATGGGCAGAGCAATATATGGACAATTGTGGGTTGTTTTTTGGTCCCTAACTTTCTGCTTTCGTTTATACCATTAACTTGAGAGTTTGAGAGGTTAGAAGATTTAAAAACACATCATTTTGGTAGTGAGATTAATGAGTGGATAAAGTTTTTCCGGGATGTAATGGCTGGAGGTATTTTGATGTATGTATACTTCTGTCTTGTGTATGTTAAACATATCCTTTGTTATGCTCTGTTTTTTGTTTTTGTTTTTGGAAATGTCTACCGTATGCATGTGTGATATGTTTGAAAAAGAGCTGGGCGTTGGTGTGCATGTGGGACGTCATAGTTGTGTTTTGGCACATCATGTTGCACGGTGCACCAACCGGAGGCGTGAGGCATCACTACGAAAAAATAGTACAATTTGCGATGTTTAAAAAACGTCACAATTTTAAAAAAATGTCACAGAACATAATTTGCGACGTTTTAAAAAATATTACAAAAAACGTCGCGAAATATGACGTAGGCAAAAAGTTTTTGTGACGTTTTCCGTAAAACGTCACAGAAAATACTGACATTTTGAGACGTTTTAAAAAACGTCACTGAAAGATTGATCTTTCTGTAACGTTTTTTGGAAACGTCACGGAATGTCAGATGGAAACGTCACGGAATGTGACTTTCTGCAACGTTTTTAAAACGTCGCAAAAAGTCATCCGCGACGTTTTAAATAGAATTATTTTCTTTTAATTATTATTTTTCATTTTTTTCAAAAATAATTTTAATTTAATAATTATTTTTTAAAAATCTTATTTATTTAATAACAATTCAATATTATTTATGAATTTTATTTATTTAATTCTTCAATTTTTTTAGTATATCATTAATTTTAATAACTATTCATATATCACAAGAATTTCATACATGTAGACAATTTATTATTTAATTGCAATTCACAAACATGTCATAATACACTAATTAATATAAAAAGTCCGTTATAAGTGTAATGATGGATCCTGTTTTCAGAGCCCAACTTTCAGAGTCATACTTGAGCAAATTACCTTGTAGGGTCCTTTTGATGGAACCTCATTAGCCAATTAGGCTCGTCTTCCTTCTCATAACATCCCAAAATT
>JAOTAY010000177.1:20398-34299 GCA_025629805.1 Erythroxylum baracoense | reverse complement strand
AGACTCTTTTGACCTCTTAGTATATATACACTTCTATTGGTGACATTTAAATTAGTGACGATTTATAATTCATCTCTAAAAGAACATATTTAGCTACGATTTCAATCTTCGTCTGTATAAGTAAACAATTTTATGAAATTTTAACAAAACGTCAGAAGTTAACATATTTTAGAACCATTAAGGAATATTGTCACAATAACATCAAGTTTTAACGACGTTTAAGCAGTTTCGTCACCAAAGTGAGATTTTCGTGACAAATAGATGTATTGTCGCTAGATTTCAGGGAAATCATTGTACTTAGCATTGATTATGGTAAAGTGTCATAAATGGTTGGAGCAAATAGCGACATAATTATATATTGTGTCACTCATAATTGCCCTTTTGAGACTATTGGAGTAATTGTCGGACAAAGGATGTAGAAACATAATATTGAACAACGATGCTTGGAAACTGTCGCCAAATGTCTACTTAGTACGACGATTTATTTAGTTCATCGTCAAAAATTTGATGACGAGATTCTAAAGGGTCATAGATTGTGCCACATATGGTGACTATTTATTAGATTCATCGCAATTTTGATAGCATTTTGCGAAGATTATGATTTTCGTTGCAAAATATATGTGTTAAATATTTTTTATAAATTTTTAGGTAAATTTTGATCAATTTTTGTATGTGATAGTGTTGTTAAAATTAATAATATTGGATGATAGTTTGTTAATGCTAAGTGTACTTAATAATCGTAGTTAAGTTTAATTATAATTAACATTTTTATAATTCTAATGAAGATATCTTTTGTTGTCAAGTTGTTTTCAATGTTTAAAACATATTGTTGAAAAGCACATGGTAGGTTATTTAAAATATGAAAAGTAAATATATTTTGGACATTAAATAATTATGAACCAAAAACTTTTAAATTTAATAGGATAAAAATATCATAAATTTAAGTAAACAACAGCTCTTAATCACTAGTATTTGTAACAGTAACAAAATTACTAATAAAATTTTTGGAAATGGTATCAATATAACATAATGATATATAGTAAGTAGTACAAGATTTTAATTAGAATTTTAACAATTCTTACAAACAGAGAACAACAACAATAACAACAACAAATATGCAGCCTTACCCCTAACTAATGGAGAAGCTATTTTAAAAATTCTTACAAATAGAACAATAAATAAAGTTTCAAGTTGATTCCATCGATAAAAAGTTGAAATAATTATTTTTTTTGCAGCCTTACCTTTAACTAGTAGAGAAGTTATTTTAAAAATTCTTACAAATAGAACAATAAATAAAGTTTCAAGTTGATTCCATTGATAAAGAGTTGACATAATTATTTTTTTGGATTCCAGGTGATATGAGAGTCAGTAAAGGTAAATGAGTTTTCTATTTCTGGATTCCCAAAAAGGGTCCTTGTAGGTTCGAAGTCACCAATTGAAATAGTGAAAGATGTTCCCTCAGGTGTAGTGTTGTTGACACCTCTTCCAATAGCTTCTTTGCTATAGCTAAACTTCTAGAGGATATGGAGAATGAGTCCCCAGATTTAGTATAGAAATAAGTTGATTAGATGAACTGTCAATGCGATGTGTTTCACCTAAAACACAATCAGTATAAAACTTAGATTGCTAGTTTAGTGAAACTATTTAACAAAGCCAATTTGGAGCACACGTATACCTGATTGACTAGACAAAGTCATTGGAATCAATGAATTTTCCAAAACAATTGATTTCCCTAATCCTTTACAGATCATTGTGACATTGGCCCTGCCTCCATTTCTGTCTATGTTCTCTTGAAGATTTAAGAAAGCTTAACACAAGATATAGTATATACAATCAAATGTTCATATATATAATAGGTTCATAACAAGAAATGGGATCTAGATACTAAAGAAAGTGAGGTAGTTTGGATGATACTAAAATCCTTGAAGAAGAAGATCGGCCATGGAAGGCAAACGGTTATTAATGTACGAAGAGGGGATTTGTTCTAAATTGTTTTTTACTCTAGTAGGAACAATTTTGCTACATTCCTCCCAACAGAATCAGTTTCCACCATCAGAAACTAATCGCCACGTCGACATTCCTCGATGAATTATATTATAAGTTATATTCTACAAAAGTGAATTTAGAATAAAATTCATTATGTTCAATGAAATTTTCAATGAAAAGTGAAAGTACTACAGTTTAGTAGTTATAAATCTTCAATCTGCCTAATGAGATGAAAGTTATCCTTATTAAAATAAAAGTAATCCATTTACCCTTTATATCATATCTAAATTTTAGAATTTAAAGCATATTACGCATGACCATATTATTGATATAAAGAAATATAGTATTACCTATGTAGGGTTATATTACTATTATTACAAAAAAGTTAAATACTCTTTCAGACCTTTCATCAAATAGTTAGCAGGCTTTCCTGAAAGAAGCGTTGAAGGTCATTAAAAAAATCAACCCATTTACAACCAAAAAAGGAAGACAATAAATCCTCTTTGAAACACACAAACAAATACAACCCATACACCATATGTAGGTAAAAAAAGAACTCACTATAAACACCTCACTATAAACACCTAAATGTATAAGTAAAACAGAGCACAAGAATGATTGAAAAGTGAAAGTACTACAGGTTAGTACTTATACATCTTCAATCGGTCACAATGAAGCAGAGTAGTGGCAATTTACGCAGACAATCGAAACCACATCACTACAAATAGAGGGACAAAGAAGACACAAAAAGCACATCGCAACAACCCAGAGATTGAAAAGAGAACAAAAATCTGACAATATATAAGGTAGACAACTTACTTGGATGGAAGGACAATCGAAGACAACCACAACAGTAGACGAAGATTTACCACATACGAGGCTTCTTCAAGAATTGCCAAAACCAGAGGGAGAATGGATGAAAATGACAAGTAGTCGAAGATGAAGATGGCTTCATCTTTGCCTTCAATTTCGTACTAATAACCTAGTAGGGAACGATGATGTTTGTTGTACAGTAAAACGATGACATTTGTTTTACAAATAACGGCGTCGTTGGTTAGACGATGAACAAAGATGAATGTTAATGATGAACATAAAAACGACATTGTTTGTAATTAACATAAACGATGTCATTTTTGATAAATTTGAAAGAAATATACCATTTAGTGAGGATTCATAAAACCATCTGCAAATGGTTTGTCATTACCATTTGGTTTTACATTTGGGAAATATAATAATATAATATATGTAAATTATATGTTACAGTACAAAATTTTAATATAATAAAAGGATAATAGTTATTAAATAAAGTAATGTATATATTACATATGTAAGACATGAGAATATTTATACATAGTGCAAATTGTCAAAAAATATTATACTCGTTACATTACTTGTTAGATATGTTATTGCTACTAAAAATTTTATTAAGTGTGACAAAACTACAATTTCTTATATATAATTTTATAATAATTTATGTTTATGATATATTAAAAAAATTTAGCAAGAATCAATGATCTAGTAAAAAATGTAGCATTGGCGACGCTTTCAAAGATTGATCGTCAAAAGTGAACATTTTGCGATAGTTTGTGATATCATCACTAAATAGATGGACAAATTAAGCGAAGCAAAATGTCACTGCATTCACATAAATGACGACAATTGTTATATTGACTGTGAAATGTGTGATGCCATTCTTCTTTTGGCGACGAAAACATAATTCTTCGCTAAATATTTGGACATTTAAAAAAATTAAGCTGAGACGATGTCGTCTCAACTTTTATTAAATGGATAAACGTCCAAGTCATTTTTCCTCTCTCTCATGCCAGCTTCCACCTTTTCCTCTCTCCTTGTTGGTTTGTCATCATTTTCTCTTCTCCTTGCTGGCGTTTGCATGCCTTTGTCTTCTCCAGTCGTCGTCCTTCTGTCCTTCAGTCAAGTTAAGTCATTCAGCATTTGTTCTCTGTGATGAATATCGTGTTCATAGTGTTAGTGTTTTAAAAGAAAATACTTGACAGTTTACGGTGGTTTTTTAAGTCTTTTTGGGTTTGTTTTTATTATCTGTGGTGCATTTGGCTTTGCAATGTGTTACAATACGTTGAATAAGGAAAAAGACATGATTTCCTTAGGTGATTAGGGATGAATCTATCATGCCTTTGAAGTGTTCGTCGAAAGTTTAGAGTAGTCTCTTTAAGACTTCCCCTTTTAGTTTTTAATGCTCGAATACCCCTTTAGGTCATGCAGAATATATGTGTATATACTTACATTTGTTAACCATATAGAATCTTAAATCATTGGTGTGTGCAAAAAAAGAAAACTTTTTAGTTTTATATGCAAGCCCTTGTATAACAGCTGGTGAAACTTGCAAATGTTAATAACTTTGAACACGAGTTATAAATATATGTTTAAGGATTGTTAAGCTATATTGTTATAAATTGATTTTTCCTATAATTTCCTTACTTTCTTTTATTATTGTTGTTGTTACTTTATGACTATCTTATATGAATTTGTTATACAGTTACATGTAATTTATTCATTGAGTTCTAAAAAACATACAATACATAAATGCATATTGAAATTAAAATTCATTGAGTTTTGATATCTCAGTTATGTTAATGCGTATTGTTGATGTTTTACTTATGTTTCTGCGGAATGTTGGTGTTTGACTTATGTTTATGAAAATGCTGTTCATTTACTTATGTTTATGTAGATTGTTGGTGTTTACCTTATGTATGTGGAATGTTGGTGTTTGATTTATGTTATGTGGAATTTTGGTGTATGTTTTATGTTATGCAAAATATTGGTGTGTATTTGAGTTATGTTTTTGTTGAGTCATGCAGTTGATGTTGGACCTCGTTTCCGGAGCCCAACTATACAAATGTCATAAAAGCGTAGGCGTGTGTATTACCTTGTAGGGTTATTTCCATGAACTCTCATTAGTCATCGTCGGTTTATCTTCATTCTTATTACAACCCAAAAGTTTCCTATTATACAGATCAAGATATGCTTAAAAGCCAAAGTATGCTCATAACTAAGTCGTGCTCCTCCAAACAATTCCCTCACTTTCTTTCTGTTAGGATATATATATATATATCTTTTATTCTATTTTGGCATTTTAATTGGACATACAAAATTAATTATTATAATGGCTGGGACATGTGAGTATTTGGGATGCTACTGTTGAGCTAAAAAATTTTTACTGAAGTTGTTGAAGTGATTGCGTTGTAGTGGAACTCTTATATTTAAATTGAAGTGGGACTCTTATCACGTGAGAGATTCATGCTTATCCTCACTCTATGATAGAAGTCCTTTTGGTATGCAAGTTTGCGGCATCTAAGGTGGTGTGAATGTGTTGGCAATTTGTAGCTGATGCAATACACTACTGCTGGTCTTCTATTATCGTTGAATAGAAATCTCTAACGTGTGGGCTGAAATGAAGAAAAAATATGTGCAGCTACTGTGTGTGTTGGTGTCCATCTTTAACGTGTGTGTGTAGCAGTGGGTATTGACGTGTGTGTGTGTGGCATTGAAGTAAGGAGGATTATTTGTTTAGTCAAATAATGAGTTATATACAAGTATCCGTGTGTGTCTTTAAAGTGAGCTGAAGGAAATTTCTTGTGAGCGTTGGACAAGAAAAGAAGCAGTGGTCGTTAAAGAAGAAATGAAGCAGTGGGTGAAGATCATCATATTTTTACCTTGCATTGTTCGACTGGTGGACATATTTTTCAGATGTATTTCAGGAAGCTGAAACGATAGGGAAGTCTTTATTTTATCTCAAGTGTATTGTCTTTTAGTTCTTAATTGATTAAGTACTTGAGTTATTTTTATTGATTGTTGTTTGAGTGAAAGTACTTAGAAAAATTCTCTGACGAGGTTAACATGAGTCGGTCATGTTATCGGGTGTGAAAATCTTTCATGGGTAGTGAGTTAGAGAGATAGTGTCAAGGGTGAGTGGAATAGGCTCTGTAAAGTCTTGAGTAAACCTATTATATTTCAGTCAAAGATTTAATCTGGTTGAGAGCCCCACAGACGTAGATAAGGAGTGCCGAACTGCATTAACAAATCTCGGTGTTGATTTATTTTGTTGAGTTTAATTTTTCTGATTTTTGTTGGTGCTAGAGATCACCACGGTAAAATTAAAAAGTTTGCAAAACGACTACTCCCCTTCGGTTTTTCTCTTTCCATTAATCTTTTTCAAATCAACACCAAAGGCCACCTTTTGAATGGATAGAAAAATGGGTTAGGAATCTATTGGTTCAGTAATCACTTCATTTGAAGATCGGACGAGGAAGTTATGGGCAAACGAGTTAACCACGATTATGTTCAAAATCATATTATACCTATCTTGGGACTATTGGCATAAATTTCAATAGAGATATTAGATTCTGGTCATTTTAGGACGGTTTCTAAAAGGACTTTGAGATTTACAACTTTTGTGAAGACCTTGAAGAAAAATTTTGTCATCTAGATGGTCAAAATTGTTTTGTCTGGCGCTTTGTTTGGTGCCTTGTCTTGTACCTATGCTTCGTCTGAAGGCCATATCTTTTGCGTGCAAAGTCCACAAGTTCCAAACTTTATATCGTTGGAAATATAAGAAAAAGATCTGCAACTTTCATTAGACCTTGAAGAAAAATTTTGTCATATAGAGGGTCAAAATCGCTTCATCTTGCGCTTCGTCTGGTGCCTTGTCTGGTACCTATACTTCATCTAAAGGCCATATCTTTTGCGTCCAAAGTCCAAAAATTCCAAACTTTATATCGTTGGAAAGATAAGAAAAAGATCTAAAACTTTCTTGAATATACTTTTGTCCACGTTTGACTAGATCTGTGTAGTTTATTTCTTGAAATTTCAGACTACATTTTAACCCTTATACTCTATTTTCATTCGTCTGCTATCAACATTTATAATTATATGCAAAACTAGTAACTACAACTACAAGACCCGAATCCAACATTCAATTCCATACATACATCTTCCAATCTAAACCATTTTACTTAAGACAAATCCATCCCAAAAACCATCACCCAACAAAAATTTGATTTGACATAATATAGCATTTTACACATACATATGAGAATCTCTGCAATTTTTTCTGTCAACTTTAAATAACAGAGTTCTTACACAACTCCATATTACAAATCTCAAAGACCACATCAGTAGCAAAATGCAAAACACTTTCATTGATACTCATGCTTGAAATGATTCTAAGTGCTAAAAGTTTCTGAACTACTTAGTTAAGTTACAAATGATAAAAAAAATCCTTAGAGTCTGCCAAATTTTGCAAGTTAATGTTGTTCTGTTTTTTCTTCCCTGAGGAGTGGAAGAATAGTGGGGCGAGCTAGGAAGCTCAGTGGCTAATACATTTATAGCTGGTAATAATGAACTACACACATTCAGGTATATATATATAAACCACATGCTAAACTTAGTAGATCACATTCAAAATTTAAGACTTTCACAAATTTCTGAAACACATTACCACACAATTCAACTCATATTTTTCATTCAATCATCACATGATATCATTCAAACATCTTCCATGTCCAACAATTCAAGATGTAATGCATAAATAAAGTGGCTCAGGAGAATCCTGTAGAACGAAATGGCAAAACCGAAGTTTACACCATGAACTAAATGAGTCAAATTTTCGGAGCTCATATGCTACAAGCGGGCAGCCGGGAGAAGGCTTTAAGTTTACGTGCATGTGAAAAACAAAATAGTATCTCTCTTACCCATATAACAGATTTTAGATGCATACATACTTCATAATATATTCATATTTTCATGCTTCTTAATTTTTCTGTTTCTTTTATCAACACAAAATAGCATAAATTCCCACAAAGCAACAGAATATAAATTCACGGAACATTTTTCCCACATTTACAATGAGTAAAAGTAAACATTTAAATACACATATAAACAAATAACTTCGGTTCATCACCATAAAACTATAAACATATTACTCACCTATTTACTTGATACTTCCAAGATCAAGCTTGTTCTTCTCCTTGCTCTTGATTTCGATTTTCCTTGTGCCCTAAAACTCAGCTGAACCTTCTTCTTCCTCTTCTTATCTCTTTTCTTTTTCTTTCCTTCTTCTTCTCTTCTGGTTCGATTTCTGCTTCTCTTCTTCTACTTCTTTCTACATTTTTCTTCTCTTTTTCTTTCTTATTTCACGTGACTCTCTCTTTTTCCTATCCTCTTAAATATGTCTCTCCTTTTTATTTTATTTTTACATGACTCTCATCCTCTTCTTCTAGCTTCTTATAGGTTTTTCTTTTCTTTCTTTCTCACTTTTTCCATCATACTTCTCACACACCCTTCCTACATGACTCTCTTATGAATTTTTTAACAACTTCTAGCCTTTCCAAACTTACCTTTCTATATTTAACTTAATACCTTCTAATTCCTTAACTTAATTATAACATTTCATTTAATCCATATAACCATATGTAAATAATAATATACCTAATTAAACTCCAAAAATTATTAACTCAAAATTTCTGATTTTACTCATGAATAAATGCCATCAAATTCTCATTTAATAATGCTAACTTCCAATAAAAGTTCGGGGTCCAACAGTTGAGTTATGTTATGTGGGATGTTGGTTAGTATTTGAGTTATATTATGCGAAATGTTGGTATGTGTTTTATGTTATACAAAATGTTGGTGTGTGTTTGAGTTATGTTATTGCAGGATGTTGGTGTTTAAGTTAGTGTTTAAGTTATGTTATACGAAATGTTAGAGTGTCGTTCAGTTTTGTCATGCGGAATGTTGGTGCGTGTTTGAGTTATGTTTTAATGGAATGTTAGTGTTTGAGTTATGTATAAGCGAAATGTTCAAGTTTGACTTTTGTTTTTTACGAAACGTTCATATTCAACTTATATTTTTCCAAAATGTAAATGGTTGACTAATATTAATGTGGAATGTTGCTGTTTGACTAAAGATTATGAGTAGTGTTGATATTTCATTTATAGATATTCAATATAATAGTACCTGGAAGAAATAAGGAAAAAAGGGTGGAAACTACCGAAGATGTTCCTCCCCCATAACAACCAAATTAATCGACACAATTGAACAACAACGACCAATTTCATCCACTGATAAAGCCAGTCAACAACAACCTCTATCTACCTCAACCAGTACTGAGGCATCTTCAAGTTTGTTATTATTAACCACCTATAATTAAAGTTATGCTCAAATATATATTTACATTTTTAATGTATTTTTCTTATCATTATTCTTTTATTGTGAGGTTCCAATATCAGAATAAGAAAAAGAGGTTGAGGTATCACTAAAGATTCTAAGTTGCAACGTATAAATGTTGCAATGAACAACAAGTTGTCTATGCATATTAGCCCCACACAACGTCGTCCTATTGATAAAATCCAATCAACAAAATTGGTCAGTGAGTTAGGATTCATTGTCAGGAATGAATTGCCTTGCCTTCAACATTCGAGATAGTTAAAGGAAGACAACTTGATCTAGAATGCTTTGGACAAAGTTTCCATAATTTTTCAATTCATTTTATTATAGGCAAATTTGTTTTACTTATTTAAAGAGTAAGGGTATGCTTGTTTAGTGGGTATGAGAAGAAAGGAATGGGTATGAAATCAAAAACAATGTTTGGTAAAGAGTTATGATTGGATAGGTAATATTATCATTCCTTATTTTGGGGCCTTACTCCATTCCTCCAAATAACCAGAGGAATGAGAATCATTCCTTCGTATATTTGGCACAGTTTTTGTCGACTTAGACCAATCTTGCTTTTTCTCACTCTTTCCACAATATTTTTAACAAACCAACCACCATCAATAGTAATGGTAATCATTCATTTATTTAACCAACTATTATAATTATAATGATTATATCCATTCCCAGTCCTCACTATATTGATTCTCATTCTCATTTCCATTCCCCTCTTTAAACCAAGCGCCCCCTAAGTTAACTTTTGTATGTTTTTCATAGATGAAGGTCAACATCGTCAATATCAAGAATCCTAAAGTTTTAAGATGTGTGAGTTCACTGTTGAAACAAAGGATGAAAAATCATCATTATCGACTTCATAAATACTACAATTCTTTTCCTTCGGATGAGGAGGCAAGGAGGCATGTTCCAGAAAGAGTGACTCCATAAATTTGGAGTGAAATGTGTGATTATTGGATGTCTGCGAAGATTAAGGTTTGTCTTTGTTCTCTTCACATTTGCTTCCATTAATTTTGTTTTTGCATTTAATGACTATTTCTTTTCTTTATTTAGGAAAAGTGTAAGAAAGCTAAGGTTAATAGAGCAAAAATGAAAACTCCTCACAATGTTGGATCCAAATCATTTGTTGTCATACGACAAGAATTTTTAAGTTCTTTGTTTAGAAGTTATTATTATATCATTAAATACAATATAATATATTGTGTTTCAATTTTTTTAATTCATTTAACAGAGTCAGACTCAACTATACGGACAAGAGTGTGATAGGATCATACTCTACAAACTGACACACTATAAGGAAGGTGAAGGTTGGATGTCTGAAGAAGCGCAGAATATTTATGTAAGTATAAAAATTATAATTTTAGAGTTTATTTATTTATGTAACACTAACTAATAATATTTTAATTACATCTCGATTTTGTATATTAAATTGTACGACAAGATGTAGGAGTTGTTGCAGATATTATTGTCTAATAGAAATGAGCCCAATATAGATGACATTTGCAACATTCTTGGTACAAGATCAGGGTATATCAAAGGTCTTGGATATGACTCTAAGCTAATTGGTTCATCAACGTTACAATCAACATATGTAACGATACTTCAAGAAGAGAACCACTAGCTTAAGGCTCAATTACAATTTAATAAAGAAAAGTTAGATCGCACTAAAGAAAATTATAAAAGAGAGTTAACCAAGCTTAAAAAAATAGTCAAACAATTGCTTGGGTCAAACTATGTAAGTAGTAGTGACTATGAGGAGTCTTAGTTTATCCATAAATTTTTATCTTAACTTTTGTAATCAACATTTAATTACATTTTATTTTTTATAAAAGTCATTTAATTTTTAATTATGACACATTTTTATTTTATTTTACTTAATTTTTATTCAAACAATGTTACCAACAATAATTTAAAAATGTGAATTAATTATAATTCAAACCATGTTAAAAACAATAACATGAATTAAAAATGTTATTAATAATTATAATTAAATGATAAATTTGTAATAAGAAAGTATAAATAAAAATACAAATTTGTCACTAAAACTTTTTAGATACAAATGCAAAATCATCAGTAAATATTTTTACCTACGTTTCCCAAAATGTCTCTAATAACATTTAGCTATGTTTTGAAAAATGTAGCTAAATATTTTCTACTACGCAAATAAATCGTGGCTAAAAATTATTACCTACGCCTAATCTAACAAAACTAATTACCTTTAGCCACAAAAATGGAACATCGCAATATGTCATTTGCGACAATTTTGTTTCTCTTCGCCTATTACTATTTGCGACGGACACATGATCGTAGCATAATCATTTCAGCAATATGATTTGGAGAAAATATCACGGATAATTATTTGCTTCCGAGCTTTTGTAACTATTTCTTCAACAAATTTTGACTGTCGTAAAATCTTTTTTGCAACAGTACATTGTCTTTTAACGTCGAAATTTTGCGGTGCCAAAACTGTGCTCTCTTGTAATGATACCATGCATCTATAACCGAACAGATGGACCAAGGACATACATATTCAAGAATTCTAACATAAATGTTGTGTGAAGAGGAAGGGCAAGAGGATTCCAATGATTCCTTTCTTGTATAAATAGTTCAATTAAGTTGGGAGCACAAATGTTCTCGCAGAATAAATTTTCTAATGCAAGATATAGGAGTGAAGAATAAATAGATTGGGTGATACGTCAAACGTAATTCCAACGCCCTGAAATCCTCCAAGTTTTCCTACGACTGCAGCAAGTAATGAATTCACATTAAGAGACAGAATTTCGCAGGCGATAATGTTGTTGGTCTTTCATTTCATGTTCATGTTCTTATTCCAATTTTGGTGAACGTGGCCTTCGGGAGATTTATGATGGGGGTGTGGAAATTTGTCAAAACGAAGGAACATGGCAAGCGAGGAGTGAACTTCCACTAATTAAAATGGGAAGACTAACATTAACTTTAATGACCCAAGTTTCACGGTTAATAAATGAGAATTGTTAGTCATGAATTTTTCTCTTGTGGGGTTTCAAAAATTATTTCAATGGGACCAAATGTATAGAAAAAACTTTTAATTATCACAGTAATTCGTAACTACAGTACAGCTTTAACTTGAGAGTGAGCGTTGAAGCTCCTTTGTGACTATACAGTCACATATTCAAGTCACGGAAATAATTTCTTTATAAAAATGCAAAGAGAAGTTGCATACATTACGACCCTTCTTAGACTTTTATGTACTGGGTACGTTGACTTTAGCTTGTTTATTTAAAATCTTCTTTATCCCATCTTTAACCTTCTTTACTACTTGGGGCAGCAACTCTAATCTACCAATAAACCAAGCTTAATTCTGTCAATGCCTAACGTCATATATTGAAGAATTTTCCCCACGACACGATAAGCTTTGCCTGTAAATGTTGCAACCCTCATAAGGCTACTTTATTGTACCAGCAAGCAAGCCAAGCTAGTTAAATTCTGAACCAATATTGTTGTAGTTAACAAGTGGAAGCGATGGGCAGTGCGATTCCAGTTCTTATTACGTTATGCGTGGTTTTATGCTTCGTCACTGTAGCACACGCAATACAAACATACGCTATTTGCTTTGATCCTCCGCTGTAGCACACGCAATACAAACATACGCTATTTTCTTTGATCCTCCGGAGACTCCGCGTAAGTAGATGTTAAATTTTGAAGCATCTATAACAATTTAAGTACACATAAATTTCTACGCATCTGTAACAATCTAGGTGCATGAATGGACCTTATTTGTTTTCATCAGGCTCAGCTTGCTATGGGAAGGCAGACAAAGGGCCAATGGTTACAGGTTAGATTTTAAATTGTTATCTGAAATCGAATTGTCTCTCTAATATTAAGACTGCGATTTGGACTATTACCTCAATTTGTCACAATTATACTTACACACGATTGACAATTGTCGCAATCTGTCTAATTGTATTGGAATTTGTTGTCTGCAACATAAAACACTGATTACAGGTGTAAGCAGGGAGCTGTGGAACCGTGGAATTTGCGGGAAAAGAATGAAGGTGAAATGTGTAAAAGGGGCAAATCTAGCTCCACACCCTTGCAAGCAAGGCAGTGTTGATGTCACTGTTGTGGACTTCTGTAAAGACGTTTGCAATGGAACTCTCAATCTCAGAAGAGAAGCTTTCTCTCAAATTGCTGATACTGATGCTGGAAAAGTTGTGGTGGATTACAAGTTTATATAACTTGCTAGCCAATTAATATAGTAAGTCACTCCAATCAGTCTCTACTCTCTATATATTTTTAACACGCGATTCAAAGTAAATAAATGTTATCTCGGAAATGTTAACAATTTATTCTTCTTCTCTTCTGTTAGGATTGATCCGGTGACGAAGTAATGCTTGCAAGAGATCAATAAGAGCCTTATGTTTAACCCAGTGTTTTAAAAACCGAACCAAACCGACCAGTTGGACTGGTAAACCGGTGAACTGGAGTATGAAACGGTCTAGTTTAGCCTTATTTTTTGTGAGTGATTGACCCGTTCATTTTAAGGTCGGATCGGTAAAAACCGCTGAACCAGTGAAAGAAAAAACTGGCCGGTTCATTTAAAATGAAGAGTTTTTCTTTAAAAATCAAAACTTTTACAACCAAATTTGGAATCTATTGAAGATGTTCATATTGGCAATGATGAAAGAGCATTTGATTTTGACTTGAATGAATATTATGATTACTAATTTTTT
>JAOTAY010000176.1:0-22624 GCA_025629805.1 Erythroxylum baracoense | reverse complement strand
GATCAACTGTAAACGACCTGCGTAAGTGAGAGAAGCGGAAGTCCACAACCGGATCCGAGAAAGTATCCGCTCTATCAGGGGAAGACAATCGGAGTGTCGTAACCTCGTAGTGATAAGAGGGACGCCCAGGTAGCGAATCGGGAGGGAACCAATCTGAAACCCCAATACTCGCTGAAGAGAAGAAGAATCAGCCTCGGAGATCCCTGAAAAGAAAACCCGGCTTTTGGCCGAGTTCATACCTAATCCAGAAACCCTCTCAAAGTCTGCCAGAGCCTGCCGAATAAGCGCAATAGAAGCTCCATCTGCTCTGCTAAAAATCATCAGATCATCCGCAAAACAAAGATGAGTGAGAGAAATCTGCTTACACCTCCAATGGTAACGGTAGCTCGGGGCTGCAGTGACCTCTCTCAAGATCCCATCTAAACCCTCCATCGCCAGCACAAATAAGTAAGGAGAAAGGGGGTCCCCCTGCCGCACCCCCCGTGTAGCAGAAAAATATCCATGAAGTGCGCCGTTAAGTGCGACAGAGAAATGTGCTGATCTGAGACAAGCCTCAATCCAACTGATCATACAATCAGGAACACCGATAGTCCTCAATCCCAATAGAATGAACTCCCAACTGACAGTATCAAACGCCTTACGAATATCGACCTTGAGTGCACACCGTGGTGGTGAGCGATCAAGGTGATAATCGTGCATCAACTCCTGGGTGAGAAAGATAGCATCAGCAATCTGCCTCCCTGGAACAAAAGCCATCTGAGCTCTCCCAATCACCTCCGGTAGAACAACTTTAAACCGATTTGCAATGACCTTTGAGATGCACTTATAAAGGACATTGCAGCAAGAGATCGGTCTGAAGTCATTCAGTGTCTGTGGGCTCTCCACCTTGGGAACCAAGGCGATCCTAGTAGAGTTCACCCAACGAGGCATAGCTGAGGTAGAGAAGAAATACCGCACTGCTGCCCTGAAATCTGCTCCAATAATATCCCAACACCTCTTATAGAAAAAAGAGGTGTACCCATCTGGCCCTGGAGCCTTATCCTCCGGGATGGAGAATAAAGCTGTACGGATCTCCTCATCCGAGACTGGGCTCGCCAAAGACTGAATCATATCCTCTGGGATACGCCGAGTGAAAAAGCGAGCAGTATCAGCTGAAGGTATCGAAGGAGGGGCTCGGAGGATACCCTGAAAATAATCCACTGCCATCTGCCCTAGTGCTCCCTGATCAGTGATAAAAGTGCCTGTCTCATCCTGTAACCCATGCACCCGACCTCTGACCTGTCTGTGAATCAAGGATCTGTGGAAGAATCTAGTATTCTGGTCACCCAGAGCAAGCCACTGAACCCGTGATCGCTGTCTATAGAAAGACTCCTCATCCTGTGCCAATCGGTAATACTGCCGAGCTAGGTCGCGCTCAGCAGTAACCAAATCAGATGAAAGTGGGGAGGCATCCAAAGCTGCCTGAGCTGAAGCCCACTGGGTCCGAGCCTCCCGAACCCGGCTAGAAATGTGACTATAGTCTCGAAAGTGGAAGGACTTCAGCTCCTGCTTCAGCAGGCGTAACCGATGAGTCAAGCAAAACATCGGATCCCCTCGAACAGGCGTACCCCAAATCCTCCTAACAAGCTCTGAAAAGTTAGGATGCTCAGCCCAACATTTCAGAAACTTGAAAGGAGTAGGAGGCCGACGTCGCTGGGCTCCCAATCGAACCACCATAGCACTATGGTCAGATATATCTCTCGATAAAACCTCTGTAAAGGTACTAGGCCAAGATAAGAACCATGCAGAGTTTCCAAAACTCCAATCTAAACGCCGGAGAATAGAATCTGAGCCCTCCTGACCATTATGCCAAGTGTAACGCAAACCCCTGTAAGGAATCTGTAGCAACTCAGCATCATATAAGCACTGTCCAAAATCATCCATATTACTGTACCATCCAGTATCCCCCCCAACTCTGTCAGAGTGACTCAAAATGACATTAAAATCACCCAAAACTAACCAAGGCATACGGCAGAATCGGTGAGCCTGCAGTCGAAGAAAATCTCATAAATCTCGTCTAGTACCCGGATCAGTGGAACCATAAACTACTGTCAAACCAAAAGTAGTCCCCTCCATACGGTTAGTCACCTCACAACTGATACCCTGTAGAGTGAAAACCGAACTCTAAATCGTGAACAATGCTGGATCCCAACATAGTAAAATACAACAGGTAATCACCTCCGTCGCATTACTCAAGTAATCCCAACCCCTACAAGTGGCATCAGCTATATGCGGAATATGTAAAGAAGTAACCTTAGTCTCCAAAAGCCCAATCAAACTAAGGTCATACCGTGAAATCCAATCCCTGACTACTCGCTGAGTACTGGAGCCATTAAGGCCCCGAATATTCCAACTTCCTATCATAGGAAATCGGAAGTAAGAGCTATCATAGAAGTCAGCTAGAGGGGGCGGGCCCCTCTCTCCCCCGACCAGCACTTAGGCCCGAAAAGAGATGAGCATGAGGAGGCCATGTAGTGTCCGAAGGAGGAAACTCGCCAAGAGAGCCAAAAAAGGTGGGGCCATGGCTACTACTGGGGATAGATGCTTCTGAGCTAAGAACACAAAGGGTCTGATTAGGAGAAACCCTCAAAACCTGGGAAGCATCATGACGAGGCGTTTGACAAGGGGGAGACTGGTAGGGTGGTGGAGAAACCACAGGTACTCCTAATGTGGAGTCATGGGGGATGTTCCGAGTCAAAGGCCTAGTGGACCGAGTCGAAGGCACCAACTGAGAGGGCGACGAAACTGCAGGTGCGGGAGCAATCACAAGCTCAACAGGAGGAGGGAGAACTATGGGCGAAGAAACAGTAAGAGCAGGTGCGGGAGAAACCGCAGGCTCAACAGGTGCTGAGATTGTAGGGGTGGTTCGATCGGGAGTCACCGTCTGAATGGGTGACGAAAGAGTAATAGCAGGTGCTGTAACAACAGCAGGCTCAACTGATGCTGTAGTAACAGTAGGAGTCTCAGAAGTAAGAGGCTCAGCAGCAGGGCCAGGGGCAACTAGAGGCGCGGGGGAATAGGAGTGACCAAAAACATGGCACTGAGAGCACCGTTTAGGAGTCCACTCATACTCAATACGAACACGGATCGGCTCAGCGCTCAAGGCGTTATCAATGACAAGCTCGGGAAGTAGATCGGAATCAGCTGAAAGTTCCACACACAACCGTGCAAAGGAGAGGCAGGTGCGAGTGGAAGTAAAGCTGTCATAGGTAAGCGGGCGTCCGATCTACTGGGCTAGGAGGGCCAGAGTGCGGTCATTCCACATAGGGAAAGGTAAACCATGAAGGCGAACCCAGACAGGCAATCTGGAGACACGAGACTTGTCGAACACTAATTGGGGATGCCACTGCTGTAAGATAATGGATTTCCCCCCAAAAGTCCACGGGCCTCGCTCTAAAATAGGATGTAATGCCTCCTTCGACTTAAATCAGAACAGAAAGAACCCGGTGCCGGTGGAAAGAACATCCTCCAAGCCTAGGGTTTTCCAAGCCCGCAGTGCGAGAGTCCGCATGGCTGGAAAAGGCATACTATGCCCCGGGAAAAAACCGACTAAGCATCGAGTCCATTGATGCAAGCTCTCATCAATGAACTCAGCCGGAATGGTCACCCTACCACCAGTGGGCGCATAGGGCAGATCCGGGAAACGAAATCCAGTAGTGGAATTCGTTATCCTAATTTTTTCGGCCCAAGAAAAATCAGCAGACTTATTAACAGTTCGCTTCCTAGGATTTGCATGCAACACATTTCTAGGGGCATTGATGGAATTACTCAGGAGGGCATTTTTAAAATTACCTCCAACAGCAGGGGCAGAATGGGAATTGCCATGTGATGAGTGGGCCTCCAAAATTGTAGCTGCCTCCAAGCCATTCGACGGATGGGTATGGCCATGTGAGGGTTGGGCCTTCGGATGGGCTGCCTCCTCCAAGCCAAACGTCGGGTCTCCATGGGCAGACCACACAACAGCGGGAGGCGGTAGATCCGGCGACGGCAAGACAGTCACCGTGGGCAGGCCATGAGACGGGGGTAAGGCAGCTGGAGGGCGACGTGAGGCCTCAACCCTCGGCGACGCGTTAGCAAGCCGGCGGGTGTGTGGGCGGGGCGCAGGTAAGATCCCGACTCCTTCATCTGCGACGGCGGTGGGTGGGCTTTGTAGTGGTGGGGTAGGGAAGGCAGGTGCGGGTTGTGGGTGAGGTTGGATGGGGGCGGTGGTGGCGGGTGGTGCGGCAGCAGGGGACGGTTGTAGGCCGGCGATGGGAGGGCTGACGGTCGGATTTTGTGGGGGGTGGGGTGCTCCGATCGGAAAAGGAAATGGAGGTATGAGTAGATCGGGAGATGGGGAGTTTAGTGGTGTGGTCGGTGATGGAAGGAGAGGACCTGGAGTGGCGGCCGGCGGGCACGGCGGCGGCAGTGGTGGATGAAGAAAATGGGGCCGAAAATTCGGGCCCAGATCTAGGCTTGATGGGTGAACCGATAAGTAATCCGGTGGTGGGGTTGCGTAGATCGGGAAAATCCACAGCCAATGGTGGGAATTGGACCGAAAGGGGAGTGCCAGAAAAATTTCCGGCGACAGCTGTGGTGGCAGAGGCGGTGGCACCATGGTGGTTGAGTCTGACTGATTGGCGGGTGGCGGTGGCCGGAGATCGGAATTTGGATTTCCGGCCCATTGGAACTGTAGAAATTTCAGAGAATTTTCTCTCACTAAAATTTCCTAAACCTCTTCCTCCCTAAACCCTAAATCCTAAACCCTAAACCCTAAACCCTAAAACCCTAAAACCCTAAACCCTAAACCCTAAACCCTAAACCCTAAAAACCCTTAAACCCTAACCCTAAACCCTAAACCCTAAACCCTAAACCCTATAGCCATCTTAAAACAAATGAGAAGAGTCTCATTTAGTGGCTTCTTTATGTTTTGATTAAAGAATGAAGTGAGGCATTGGATGCTTTCTTTTCATGCATAACCGAAATTGACAAGATGTAAGAGAGGTGTTCTTGCATTTTTTGGACTCTTTCTCCTTTCTTGCATGTGTTGGCCAAAACTTGCATAAGAGGTGTCTCATCTTGGGCTTCTTTTTTCTAAGAAAAATCTCCTCCATATATTTCTTTTCCTTTCCCACCAAAGGATCTTGTTAACCATGTTGTCTAAGAAGAACAAGTGATAGATCGGATTAGTTGAGGATACGACAACAAGGAGAGGATACATTGACAAAAGAAATGATTCAAAAGCAAGGCTAAACCTAGGAGAGGATCAAGAAGAAGGAGAGGATAGCATAACGAGGAGTTAAAATTGCAGCAAAGGAGTCGGTAATATAATCTCCATCTTGTTCTTATGATAATTATTTCCATATCTCGTATCATGTATGGCTTGGCATGTTGATTTGGTTATCTTGCTTCCGCCGTGTTTTGATTTCTAAAAAAGTTTTGAAATCTACCATTTTAGCTAAATCTTGCATGTTTTATTTTTCGATCCAACAATTTCATCACATTGAAAGATGGGATCTTGTTCCTAAAGGCCCAGAGATGAATTTTGTTGATTTAAAATGGGCATTTAAAACCAAGCTAAAGGTAGATAGGTCGGTTGAATGGTTTAAGGAAAGACTAATTGCAAAAGACTACAACCAACTGGAAGGTATTGATTTCAATGAAATCTTTAGTCCGGTTATTATTATTAAACCAACTACTATTCGCCTTGTTCTTGCGTTGGCTGTTATAAACAAGTGGTCTGTAAGACAACTGGATGTCAAAATTGCTTTTCTGCATAGTTATCTTAAGGACACAGTTTTCATGGAGCATCCTCTAGGCTGTGTCAGCACTGATCATCTTGAGCCACCTCAAACGAGCACTTTATGGCCTTAAATTAAATAAGCACCCAACCTAACAATCCCTTATTTTGTATGTCACGAAATGATGAAGCGAGCTCGTTCTATTCAATATTTATATGAGGGAAAGAAGATTGAAAGCCGTTGAGTAATTAAATTATACTTTCCAGAGTATTCTAAACCCTAAACCCTAAACCCTACAACGCTAAAACCCTACTGATTATTACTGAGGCTGAGATGCTTGGAGCGGATGTGGATGCAGATACGCAACTAATTATGATCATCAATAGCTTAAACTCTTCTTTTCACCAGTTTAAGTTGGACTATGAGCTCAATAGCAAAGATTACACCTTCAGTGAGTTGATTAATACTCTCCAGAGTACAGAGGAGGTATTAAATATCGAGGCTCATGGGCCAGAAGCTAATGTAGCATCTTCTTCTAACCCCAAAGATAAGGGCAAGCAGAAGAAAAATGTTCCATGAAAAAGAAGGCCAAAGAGAACATCAAGAGAAAGTGTTTCCACTATTATAAGATGGGCCACTAGAAAAGAAACTGTCCAGTCTACCTTGAGTCCCTCAAAAGCAAACAAGCTATGGGTTTCCTAAGTTTGTTAGGAGCTAGAAATGTGGCAGATTTATCTGATTCTTGGATATTAGATTCAGGAGCCACTAACCATGTTTGCATTTCTTTGCAGGAGTTCCAGCAAAGGAAAAGACTACCTAAAAGCCAGCTTCAAGTCAAGATAGCAGATAGATCCTATGTTTAAACAGAATCAGTGGGAGTAGTTATCTTAGACATTCCTAGTTGTCATAGGTTATATTTGGAGGATGTTTATTACATGCCAATGATTGTAAGGAAAATAATTTCTGTTTTTTGTTTAATAAAGTCTGGTTATTCCTTATATTTTGAAAATGTTGTTTCAATGTATGAGAATAAGGATTTTATTTGTAATGCAACAATTAAACAGGGATTGTTCTTTATAGGACCTATGAAAGGCTCACTAAATACCACAATATTAATAAAACCAAGACATTTTAATGACTTTAGCATTAATTCAAATTATCTGCGGCATTTAAAAATGGGTCATATCAATTAGAAAAGACTTGACAAGTTAGTGAAAGCATGGGATCCTTACAGGCTTGGATAATGATCCATTACCCACCTGTGAATCTCGCATTAAAGGAATAATGCCTAAGGCCTCATTTCCTTCTAAAGGAAACAGATCTGAATCTACGTTAGACCTGGTACATACAGATATGTGTGGGCCCATGAATGTACAAGCTAGAGGAGTTTATGAATACTTCATAACCTTTACAGATGATTACTCAAGACATGGTTATTTGTATTTGATGCATAAAAAGAGTGAATCGTTTGAAAAGTTCAAAGAATTCAAAGTCAAAGTTGGGAAGAAGCTAGGCAAGCCATTAAAACAACTTTGATCGGATCGAGGTGGTGAGTAATTATCTGGAGAGTTCCATTGATGTTTAACTGACAATGGAATTGTTTCTAATTTATCAGCTCCTCGAACACCTTAATAAAATGGTACAGCTGAGATGAGGAATAGGACTCTATTGGAAATGGTAAGACAGATGATGTCCAATGCCAGCCTTCCAGAATCGTTTTGGGGATATGCCACACAAACGGTAACATATCTTCTCAACTTTGCTCCATCCAAATCAGTGCCTAAAACACCTAAGGAGTTGTGGACTGGTTGAGTGCCTTCATTGCGGCACTTGAGGACTTGGGGCTACCCAGCCCATATTCTAAGGCCTGAATCCACAGAGATGGAACAAAGGTCAGAAGTATGTTTGTTTGTAGGATGTCCTACAGGAACCCGAGGGTACTATTTTTACAGTCCTCAACATAGGAAGGTATTTACGTCAACAAATGCAACCTTCCTAGATGAAGAGTTTGTGAAAAATCACAAAGGAAAAAGTGAAGTAGTACTTAAAGAGTTAGCTATTTCATCCAAACCAATAGTTGATTTGGATATAGTAGAACAAGATGTCGAAATTAAAAAGTTAAATCAGAAGATTAACCTAAACATCAAGTTAAGCCTAGAGGTAGTGAGAGGGTTATGAGACAACCAGATAGATATTTAGGTCTAGGAGAAGGCTTAATTGCCATCTCAGACTAAGAAGAAACGGATCTCATTATGTATACATAGGTTATTAATGATGTTGATGCTGAAAAACGACTCAAAGTAATGGAATCAAAAATAGGTTCCGTGTATGCTAACGAAGTCTAGTTCCTTACAAATCTACCACTAGGTATAAAAGCCATAGGGTGTAAATGGATCTAAAAAAGGAAAAGAGGATCAGATGGAAAGGTAGAGACATTTAAAGCTAGATTGGTAGTTCAAGGCTATACCTAAAAAGAGGGTATAGACTATGAGGAGACTTTTTCTTTAATTTCCATGCATAAGTCTATCAGGATTCTTTTAGCTATAGCAGCCTATTTCGATTATGAAATATAGCAAATGGATGTCAAGACTGTATTTCTTAATGGAGATCATAAGGAGACTATTTATATGGCCCAACCAAAAGGTTTTGTTGAGCCAGGTAATGAGCATAAGGTATGCAAATTACAAAGGACCATTTATGGACTTAAGCAAGCATCTAGGTCATGGAACATTAGGTTTGATAAGTCTATCAAAACCTATGGGTTCATACAAAACCTAGATGACCCTTGTGTTTATAAAAGGATACAAGAAGGAAAGGTTATTTTTCTAATTTTGTATATTGATGACATTTTTTTCATTGAGAATGATGTAGGAATGTTATCTATGGTTAAGGGATGGCTGAATGAACAGTTTTGAATGAAGGATTTGGGAGAGGCTAACTGTGTTCTGAGGATCAAGTTTATAAGTGATCGCAAGAACAAACAAATAGTCTTGTCTCTATTAACCTACATTGAGAATATGCTTAATAAGTTCGCCATGCAAGATTCCAAGAGGGGTTTCACACCTACTAGACATGGAATCAAACTTTCAAAGGATCAAGCACCTAAAACCCAAGAGGAGGTTGAACGTATGTGAAACATTCCATATGCTTCGACAGTTGGAAGTTTAACGTATGCAATGCTTTACACTAGACCAGATATCTGTTACACAATAGGATAAGTAAGCAGATTTTGGTCCAATCCAGGAACGGAGCATTGGACTGCAGTTAAGTGTATACTGAAGTATCTTCATAGGACGAAGAACTTAATGCTTGTTTATTCTGGAAGTAATCTTATTCTGACAGGATATACAGATTCTGATTTCCAATTAGATGTTGATTCAAAGAAATCAACTTCTGGCTTTATATTTGTTTTCAGAGGTGGAGCCATAGTCTGGAATAGTACCAAGTAATCTTGTGTTGTTGATTCGATTACGGAGGCTGAGTATGTTACTGCTTATGAAGCAGCAAAGGAAGTAGTTTAGCTCCGCAAGTTCCTAAATGATTTGGAGGTAGTTCCAGAGGCAGAAAAGGCCATTACAATTTATTATGATGATAGTGACCAGTGGCTAATTCTACAAAACCTAGAGACCATAAAGCTGCCAAACACGATGAGAGAAAGTATCATCTCATAAGGAAGATAATCAACGTGGTGAGATGAATGTGGTAAAGATTCCAACGGAGCAAAACCTTGCTGATCCGTTTACAAAGACGCTATCTCAAAAGAATTTTTAGGGTCACCTGGCAGGGATGGAAATGAGGGATATGTCAAACTTGCTTTAGGGCAAGTGGGAGATTGTTGGAGTTTTGTAAATATAGTGCCTTAGAAAGCAAGCATATTTACTTATAATTTAATTTTCTTTTAATTATTTTTGTAATGAAAATTTTTGTTATTAATAAAACAAAAGAGTTTTATTTTTGTGAGCATTATATATCTAGTCATAAGGTACCGAGATTCTTTTGTAAGTAATATAGATATATATAGAGATGCATGGGAATCTTGTATATTATTAGAATCTAAATTAATTAATTCACAGTTGAATAATCAAGTTGGTCGTTGAATTATGGTTTAGACTGTAGTGTTGCGATTTATCTCCCTGTATGTAAAGGAGTTTACTCCAAAGAAATGATGAGTTTCCTATCATGATAATGGTTGACTATCGATAATAGCACTATTAAATGAATCTGTAATCATGTATGTTTTAATGAATAAAGTAAACCGTTACTTTAATCTTAAGACATACATTTTAGTATTTGCTTATTATGCACCACAATCTTGATGAGTGGTGAACTCATATGTGTTTCATTATAATTCTTGATATGATCAGAATGGATTTTTACATAGTATTAATCCAATGTCTGCATGATGGAATTTTTAATTGAAATATGTATCAGGGAACATTCACTTAAATAAAGAGTTTATAGTTGTATCATCACTTCTAAATGTTTTATGGACATTGGTGATTAAACTGGTGCTAGGAGTTTGATGGACTAGCTACCCATAAAGTCTTAACACAAAGATGAGACCTTTTGCGTTAATCACCATATAGTAAAACGGGAGATCTAGAAGGAAAAACCAATATAAGGGCGAAATGATAATTTTACCCTTTATTGTGCGGATGACTATAATAAGGTTCATAATATGGTTTGCAATTAGACATCATATTTAAAATATATGTTCTCATAATATTTAGTAATTCAAGAGTTCAACTAATTGTCTTTAGCCGAATGATATTTAATTAATAAGCTGTAATTAATTGTAATGAGATTAAATTAATTCTGGGCATATTGGGGCTTGAATTATCTAAGTCCAATAAGATTCCCCATTTGGCTTCAAGGGAGGTTATCAAGCAAAGTAAGAAATATAAATAGAGGTTTTAAATCCCATGATTGAATGTTGGGCTTCCACTAATTAATGTTTAATTAGAAGCCCAAATGAACATTTAGAAATGGGCTAGACTTTGGTTTAATTTGATTAATTAAATTTAAACAAAATTCTTAAAGAAATGGAAGTTCCAATTTCAGCTTTATTAGGGTTGAATGTGCGCTTGCACATTTAGCATTTAATTGCTAAATAAAGATGGTACTTATCATGCTTTATCATCGTTAAATGGAGTAATGATCTTACTATTAAATGGTTTAATGGTTGTCTTTTAATGATGGCATGTGATGTAACCTTTTATCATTCAATTGATTGAAAATGAAAGATGTGCATTTGATGGATCATCTTCCTTCTTTCATCACTAAAACTGAAATTGATATGTCATTTTACGTTATTGGTGTTTTCATATAGCCATCTTAAAACAAATGAGAAGAGTCCCATTTAACGACTTCTTTATGTTTTGATTAAAGAATGAAGTGATGCATTGGATGTTTTTTACTTTTCTTTCTTTTCATGCATAACTGAAATTGACAAGGTTTAAGAGAGGTGTTCTTCCATTTTTTGGACTCTCTCCTTTCTTGCATGTGTTGGCCGAAATTTACATGAGAGGTGTCTCATCTTTGGCTTCTGTCTTCTAAGAAAAATCTCTTCCAAATATTTCTTCTCCTTTCCTACTAAACGATCTGGTTAACCAAGTTATCTAAGAAGAACATGTGGTAGATGGAATTGGTTGAGGATACAACAACAAGGAGAGGATACATTGACAAAAGAAAGGATTCAAAAGCAAGGCAAAAGCTAGGAGAGGATACAAGAAGAAGGAGAGGATAGCATAGCGAGGAGTTAATTTTGTACCGAAGGAGTCCGTAATATAATCTCCATTAGGTTATCAACCATTGATTTGTATACATCCCATATATATAACCCAACTTCGTATCTATCCACATTGACTTTGAGTTTGCCCAACAAATCAACGCTTCTAGTTATGACCAACCTATTAATTCAAAATTTTAATTTCTACGGTTTGAACATATTCTTTTAGAGCGAGCTTGGTTTTCCCAACAACCTGACTCTAAAAGAACTCTGGTTCTTGCCATATCATTGGAAGGCGTAAGTCCTAATATTTCGATTGAGGGATTTGTTCTTTGGTCTCATCAATACTTTGATGATATTGTATATATATCGCATATATATATTGAGATTATGGATAACTCAATTAAATTGAGCCTACATCCATAACCGCCCTTAAAATGCATTTAATGCATGTATCACACAAAGGCGGTTTAATTAAGGTTGTGACTTGACTATACATCAAAAGATCATAATTCGATTCAACTCTTGGGCTTAATCGGGTACCAGTGTTAGTTTTAACTAATTTGAATTATGAATGTGATTCGATCAGGAACCCTAAAATTTAAATATTTTGAAGTCCAAATTAAACATTTTAATTCTACACAAGCCTTTTTCTAGTCACACTAAAAATGTTATGCTTTACTTGGATTAATTCTAAATTAATCCCTAGGGTTTTCAAAACTCCCGTACATCAATTAGTTATCTATAATATCCCTAGGTCATCTCAAATTTATCTAGATAATTTCGGCACAAGCCAAAAAATATCTTGATGCCTAAAATCATCAAGATAAATAAGTTAACCTACTAGACATTAAAAAGACCGATTTGATGTTCAGAAAATTTCTAGAACCCTAATTTCAAGCACATGCATTTGGTATGCTACTAGCATCAAAATAATACATTTCTTATCTCATAAAACTTTATTAAGGTCTTATAACTGAAACATATACACTGTAAGTCATTAAACAAGTCCAATCCCTGAGGTTTCAAAAAGCTAACCAATGTTGACTTTGACTTGATTTATTAATTGAATCAAATTCAATTAATTTTGAAAAAATTCCAGAGTACACATTCTAAATGTGTCTAACAAAAAATTCCAAAAACTAATTCCTAGGAATTATTTATTAAGTAAGTAGAATTAGCCAGCACATCATATGTCTATGACACATGTCATATTATTTCTAACGCTAGTCACACTCTACATCATGCATGCATAAGTTAGTCACTTTAACAACAAGTATGAGATGAAGTTAATCACTTTAACAACAAGTATCATGCATCTCACACATATGGAAACATCTTATCTTGCATGTCCATACAGAAATTCTTAAAAACAATTTTTATAAAACTTAATATGGAATTTACAAGAATGCATGTTCATCATATTTCTAGAATTTCCCAGAACTTCATTCATGCATCAGGCCGAAACGAAATTCGTAATAAAATAGCAAATCATATTCAATTGCATCTTCCTTTGACAAAAACATAACATAACACCTTATAAACACTTCTGTGAAAGAACATTAGAAAAAATTCTAGAATTATTTCAAAAATTTCAAAATCAACACAAGGATTTAATTTTCCAAAAATTCCTAGAAACAAACATATGAATAAACGGGATATTAATTCGAAATAAAATATAAAATGACATTCAATTGCAATTCCTTTAACAAAAACATGAAATAACACCTTATAAACATTTTTTGAAAGAAACTCAGAAAAAATTACTATAATTTATAAAAAAATTTCCCAATCAACATATATGTCAGTCATAATCTGGCAAACACTTTGCACATGCTCAATACATCATCTAACACATGCAATACCTTGTTATGATACCATTGTTGGGGAGCCATGGATTCATGCATCACATGCATGAAAATGCAGCAGAGGTGTCGTAATCTAATTGCGACCACATGATAACCCCAAAACATCCAAAAACTTAGATGCATGCACACTCACAATAATGAAAATGAAATTTTAGTACGTGTACCTTTTAATTCTCTTCCTTTCTTAATTCTTCTCCTTGTTTGGGTTGTTGCAAGCACTAAACCCTTCCTTGATCACCCAAGAACACGCAAAGATGAAGAACAAGAAGTTTGTAAAGGCAATTAGAACAAAAAAACTTGATGATTTTAAACTAGATGCTCAAATGGAGAGATAGATCAAGAATATCTTGCATGCAATTAAATTCATGCAACAATTACATAAATTACATGAAGAAGACTCAAGACCACTTCTCTCTCACTCTCTCACTCTTCTAGACCCCTTATCCACCCGCTTGAGAGTGTAAAAACATGTTGGACCTCTCTTTTGTACATAAGTGAAGAACTCACTTATGTACATCTGTCAAGGCTTTGGCCATGATCATAGCCTACTTAAAAACAAACATACACTCTTTGTTTTTCATCTGGTCTTTTATGCATGTGACCCTTAGGTTCTTGGTTATTTTAGGCACTTGAATTAACTCTTAATTAAGGCAAATTATGGATAGTTTTATGCCACTTGAATTAACTCTTAATTCAGGCAAATCATGAAGGGTTTCATGATGCCAATTTACCAGAATATAAGTGGATTAACACATGAACTCTTCGACGGTTAATTATCTGACTTATGAACCTTTCCATAAACAATTACCGTGCAATTCATACCTTCACCATTCTATACCCCACTTGGTTCAGAGTATGGGCTATATGTCAACTCCCACTAGATTGATTATGTCACATCTAGTCCAAGTGATGTTAGTTCTTATCTTGAGCCCTCATTACTCCATGTGTCATTAAAGACTCTCTTAACGACATATAACTACTCTAGCTAGAGACTCCTAAGTAATGACCCCGACAAGAGGCCTTGGGTATCATCTCCTTCTATCACTAGTGGTGAATCCTTTATTAGCTACCTAATTACCTTTGAATAATAATAGTTGTACCCAATCATCACCCTATGAATGACCTCGTCTTAAGGCAACAAGGAATGATATCAAAGTGTAGGATCTGTATCTAAGATATCCTTAAGTACCTCAAGTCTAAGGATATTTGCACCATTGCTATGAAGAGATTAATCATTGAAGTTTGATAGATCATCCATATGATAATCTTATAGCAGGTCATCCAATGTACTTACTATTCTTAGTAAGCATCCACATGTTAACTCTAAACATCTCATGGTTACAATTTGTGAGATCTACTGCTTGATCAAATCAAGGAGTATAACATGTGCTAGTCTATCCAAATTAATAATGTCCTATCTTATTAATCCTATGAATAGGAAAAATTTAGATACTAACATAATTGCATATGATAAGAATCTCATTATCATGATCTCATCATAATTTCCTTCATGCAATGTATTGTATCATAGACTTCATTAATTCGATTTGAGATCGACATTAATTCATAAATAAATGAACATCAAATTAATGAAAAATTGCCTTTTGCTTTATTAATCAAAATAAAGTTTTTGCCAAAAATGCTAAAGGTGATTGCCTTTAGAGCACTACCCTAATAGCTTTCATATCAACAACTCAGAGCTCTTTTGGTACTTCCTAATCTCTCTCAAGACAACAGTTCTTTAACAACTGTTTCTCTTTTTTTTTTGAAGAATTGTGATGGAATTCGCATGAATTATATGTTCTTTTATATTTGTGCACTTTAGCATAAATTTCTTTTACCATTTTGAGATGGATATATCTTTCTAGCAGTTTAAGTTATTGTTGAAGAACTAATAAAAAAATTTAGACTTTAGGCACAACTTTATTGGTATTTTAACAAATTTAAAGTATAAATTAAAACATTGGAAGATCAAATATATAGAGATTTCATAAACGAAATGTATTAAGTTCTTTTAAACCTTAGAAAATTTTCAGAATTGTAGATTTGATAGTTATCATATGCATGGCAAAGAAATAAAGAGGATAAGTTGCATATTGGACATGATATACGAGGTTGAAGTTCATTTACAAATACTGTAACATAAATTTGAAAAACTAATGTAAATTATATATGTTCATTATTATATATGTACCATTCAATATCTAAACCACAAATATATTGTGCAATTAATTTTTGATTATAATATTCAAATTTAAAATTTTTTTCATGCAATTAATTTCCAAAATTAAATTATTTTAAAAATAATTAAATATAATTTAAAAATGTTTTCAAGACATTACAGATGATACATATGTATATATATAGAGATATATATTACATATTTCCAAATGATTTGTCAGTTAAACAGTTGCTCTATTGTAAATAGAAACAAACTGGGAAGTTATAATCTCTCTCTCTCTCTCTCTCTCTCTCTCTCTCTTTACATACATATATAATCAAAATACTAATGTAAAGGGTCAAATAGAAAATTTAATATTTTTAATTCATTTTTAATGGAAAATAACTATATTAGTGGCATTTAACAATCAAATTGGCTCAAAGATAATAATTGTAATAATAGGATTTAACATTTATAAATCCTATGATAATTGCTATATATCATCTAAGGTTAAGTTAGGGCCTAAAATAAGGTTAAAATTAATAAATTTTAATTTAAACTTTTGCATGTGGCCTTTTTTCTTTCGTATGGAAAAGAAGAACACACATCTAAAATGAGTTATATCCATGGCTAGAAAATTAAAAATCACCATGCTCTATCCATTTCTCTATGAATAGAGTTTCTCACCATATACTTGTTACATAATATTACATTATCATATATCTTATTACAGGATTTGTCATAATGTAATAATCAATTGCATTCTTTGGTATACTATAAACTTAGTATGACGATTTCGATTTACCATTATGATATTTACAGCTTAAATTACATTCATTAATTTAGAAAATGGCTTATAATTGTATAGCTATATGGACAAAAATTAGATAACTCGTTGGAAATGGTCTAGTTAACACTTAGAAGAAGTGAAGAATTTCATAAGATTTGTAAAAGATTAAATGGATTTAGAGTGCAAAATTCTTTGTCCACGCATATATTGCCTAAATTACAATAATTAAAACTAAGATGTGGTATATAATCACTTAGCAATCCGAGGAATAGATAAATTCTATTCTCGATGGATTTATCATGGTGACCATTCCAAAGCAAGTAACGCCAGACGTTTTAATGTAGGTGATGATGATGATAAAACTAGTGAAGTAGATCATGGTGATAACAATGCTGACATAGACGATGGAATTGGAGAAATGTTAAAGAATATGGGGAATTATATGGAGACTATGGATGATAATACTTTGCCTAATACAATTGGTAGAATTACATAAGATTATTTTGAGAAGTTATTTAAAGTAGCTCAAGAAGAATTATAGCTACACTTTAAGGTATATAATAGGTGGAGTAAAAAATCTTTTTACTTGTTCATTAAGTTACTCAACGATGTATTACCAGTTGGTTACAAATTGCCCAGATCTTACTATAAAACAAAAAATTATTGAGGGACCTAGGATTAGGATATATGTATCAATATATGCTTATAAGTATAATTATGCTATCATCTGAAAGGACTTTAAAGATCCTCAAGAATGTCTAATTTGTGGTACATTAAGAAGGAAAGTGTATGATGGAAAAAGGGAAAAATACCTCATAAAATTGATACTTCCCTATAAAACCATAACTGTAAGGGCTTTTTAGGTCAATAAAACAACCATAGATATGAGGTGGAATAAAAAAATGAATTGATGATAATGTTAAGCATCATCCAATAGAGTCAAATCTATGGAAAGACTTTAATGGGAAGTTTCCATGGTTTATAGAGGATTGGCATAATGTTTGACTTCGGTTAGCCTCTAATTGATTTAAACCATTTGGTAATATGAGTAATTCTTACAATATGTGGCTAGTAATTTTGGTGTCATACAATTTTCCCCTATGCAAGTGTATGAAGTAGCCAATTTTCTTATTGTTTTTACTTATTTCAAGGCATACTACTCTTGTTAAATATATTGTTGTATACATATAACTATTAATTGACGATTCATTTTAAAGGGTATATGGCCTAACACTGTGTGTAATCTTCAAACTCATTCAATGAGGTTATGAAGTAAAATATATCATATAGGATGTCACATTACTTGGCACATTGGCATAGATGGCAGAGAAGCAAATTGTTTAATGGAAGAGTAAAACATACTAAAACTCCTTTGCATTTGTCAAGTAATGACATACTTGATCAATTATCACATTTTGAAGAGTTTATACTTGAAAAACACCCAAGTAATATAAAGTGAAAGTGAACTTCTCTTGATCTTCATTGGAATAAAAAAAGCATATTTTTCAATTTTTCCTATTGGAATGATTTGCTATTAACGCATAATATTAATGTCATATATATTGGAAAAACATTTGTGAGAATATGTTCGATACTTTAATAGGTACGGATAGCAAATTGAAAGATACAATTAAGATTAGATTAGACTTGGAAGCTATGAATAAAAGAAGATTTGCTTTTAGAAAGGAAAGATGATAGGTCATACATAATTCCACCTGCTTGTTGCACTATGTCCAAAAAGGAGAAATAAAATTTTTATCAATTTTTTAAATTAGTTAACTTTCCTAATGGGTATGCCTTTAATATAGCTAGTTATGTCAATGCTAATGAGGGTAACGTTTTGGTCGTCTTGCATAGTTATAATTTTCATATCCTTTTACAACGATTACTTTCTAATAAAATATGTGGGTTTTTTCCAAAGGATGTTTTGATAAATTTAACATAATTGGGTAATTTTTAAAAGAAATTATATTGTAAGGCATATAAAATAGAACCAGAAAAAATGAGAAAAAGACATTGTTTTGATTCTTCATAAGCTTGAACTAGTTTTTTTGTCATCATTCTTTGAAGTTATGGTGTATTTGCAAATTCAGTTACCATATGAGGAAAAATTTACAGGTCGATTCAATTTTGATGGATGCTCCTAATTGAAGGGTAATATGTATTCACTTTTACATCTTTTATCTTTTGGCATTATTTAGTAGCAAATTTTAATCTTTTACACTATTTTATACCATTAGGTTCTCTTAAGCATTACTTGCACAATAGAGTTCGACCTGAAGGCTCTATTTCAGAGGCTTATATATCAAATGAATGTTTGAAATTTTATTCCATATACTTAAATATTATGGAGACACAATTTAATAGAGAAGAACATAACTTTGATTTTGATCAAGAAGGTGGCTTGTCAATTTTCTCCTAAAAATAAAGCTAGTTTGAAATGGAAAATATGTTGAGTTAACTAAAGATGAACATGAAATTGGCCATTGGTACATTTTGAGCAATTGTGAGGAATTCTACTTACATATGAAGTATGTATATTACATTTCATACATTAGTTGATATTATAATTTAGCATTCAATCTTTTTATTTTCTTATATCATTTTTAAAATAGAGAGCAAAAAGGTGAGATTTTAAGCAAAGGTGAGATTAATATTGAAGAAAGGCATATGATAAGCTTCCCATCATACTTTAAGATCCAAGTAACTTATCCATGTAAAAGTAGGGAAAAATTAATATTGTAATTTATATTACAAAATTAACTTTTAGTTATTTTTTATTTACTACAAATGATACGGTTACATAACTATAAATTGCTAGAAATAATGAAAGCATTATATGCTTTAGTATATGGGTGATATGTGTTTAACTAATTATGAATTTATTCAATAAAATTTAGTGATTAATGATATGAAAATGCTTACGATACTCATTTTAGTTTATATTTGGTTTTAGACATAATTTGGATGTGAAAGAACTAAAATGAGTCCAAAGCACTATATTTGAGCTGTTTCCTGAAGATTTACACTCACTTGTCTTCATGGAACAAGAAGAAGAAGGATTAGAGCAAGAAGAAGACAACAAAATATAAAAGAACAAGGAGTGGAGGACTCACGGCTAAGTCATTAGTTTTTCACAACCATCAGCATTGACTCGCAGTTGTGACAAGGTGTTGACTATGAGAGCCATGCACGACCATGAGATGGCATGCATGACCATTAGAGGCCATGCACAGCCATGAGACACTACCACATCACCCAAGAAACGCTACTTTTTTAATATAAAAAACATTTTTGTGATGAAATAGACATAAGAGGTTTAAGAAACGTTTAGGGGTTTTAGGAGACGATGAGAAGGGTGACAGAATAGATACGTTAGAGACACATGGACGGCCAAACATCCAGACATTGGTTCAGAAGTGACATCAATGCTGGCGACCCAGTTAAACATTTTGATAGGTGTGAATTGCATTGTATTGTAGGGCTTAGTTTGTTATGTATTAAGTGTTAATTTAAGTGTTTAGTTATGTTTAGGTTAGAATTATGTTAGTTTGTGTGTTTAAGTGTTTTTATAGGTTAGTATAAGTCTTTGAGCTTAAATATTATGTTTTAGAAGTACCTTGATATGTTTGTTAGTGTTTTAGGGAACATCAAAGAACGGAGAAGTTTCAGACATTTGGGCCAAAACAACAACCCACGATTGTTGCACAATAGGCCACGATTGTGATAGAAACACTAAAGCTAGCCCACGATCATGGCCCAAGACTATGTCATGATCATGACAGAAGACTATGCCACAACCCACAATCATGGCCGGATTGCCATGATCATGACAGAAAGGGTTGAATGCAGGCCATGATTATGGCATGTAGGGCCACGATCGTGGCTTGCATTGGCCAAACACACGAACAAGAGAAAACGTCAAGTTTCTAGGAATTTTCAGACCTTTTTGTCCTTGAAAAAATCTTAGGGCTACTCAAAACACAAAAGGTATTTAAAGAACAAGAAGAAGATACATGAGGAGATTTTGCATCAGCCACAATTTTGAAACCCCAGAGAGCTTACTAAGAGATTGAGAAAGAGACGAAGGAAGAGAGTCGTGGAAAAGAAGCCTATGCAAAGTACTTCTCGGAACAAAAGATTTCTCACCTTTACTTCCTTCGTCATCCATTTTGATTCTATTTCCAGTTTAGTTTCAATTTTATGATTGTATGAAATTTGGGATAGCTATTGATGATAGGATTATTAAGTGTTGAGGATTGTTTAAACTCACCTTCGGGTTATTTTATCTTTGATATTAATAAAATTTGATTGTTACGTTTTATTAGATTTCTCATGATTTAATTTCTACACTTGCATAATTCGGTGATAAACTAAGAGAGTGAACCCAGCGAAAAATCATTAAATTGGGCTAACGAGAGTTAGGTAATTTAATAGATCAAGAATTAAATCAAATCGGTAAATTTGCTCGAAAAGAGATCTTGCATAGGTTCTCCGTAGTTTTTGGACAACTTCAGCTCTAATTTAGGTTTTGGATAAATTGTGATTTGAGAGATTGCAATTCCCATAATTTGATTAGGGTTTATAAATTAAGGTTAGTGGTTATAACTCGAGAGAGAGTAATCAGTCCTAGGACCGTCTAGAACTGGTAATCCAATAATACATAATCAGTTTGGTTTTCATTAAATTCGGATAAAATTCCCCTTTCTTTTAATTAGTAGTTATATAGTTTAAAGTGTTTAGTAGTTTTTAATTTTTGTTTTCGTTCTTTCTTTTATATTTCAGAAATCGTGCTCGTGCATGAACATAAAAGTCACAAGAGGTTTGGGTCGCGCAGCTGAAACGTTAAACCTAGACATCGCTCCACTAGAACGAACCATTAGGAAAGCTCGACGTGAAGAAGAAGAAGAAATTGTGAGATCAACATTGGCCAAGGAATTTCAGCAGAATATGGACCACAGAATAAACCAAGGACATCAAGGACGCCCTTACGGACTTTATGAGACTAGGGTTCAATGCGGGAAATCAAGGAGTAGCTAGGCCGCCCATTCAAGCCACCTCATTTGAAATAAAACTAGCCCTCCTAAACATGCTTCAATAGAATGTATAGTTTTATGGACTAGCGAACGAAGATCCCAATGCATATATAGTGAACTTTCTTGAAATCTGTGATACCTTTCGGTACCATCAAATGTCGGAAGATGTGGTCCGAATTAGGCTTTTCTCCTTTACCCTTAGAGATAGAGCCAAAGCTTGGTACCATTCCCTTAAACTAGCCAATGTCACGTCGTGGGATTAACTAATTTGTGCTTTCTTAGATAAGTATTTCCCTTTGACTAAGACCACTAAGATCATCAAGGAAATTACCGAGCCAAAGCTTGGTACCATTCCCTTAAACCAGCCAATGTCACGAAGTGGGATTAACTAATTTGTGCTTTCTTAGATAAGTATTTCCCATTGACTAAGACCACTAAGATCATCAAGGAAATTACCAATTTCTAGCAAGGTGATGGGGAATCGATCTGCGAAGCATGGGAGAGATACAAAGATTTGTAACAGAAGTGCCCACACCACAATTTACCTAAGGAATTTATGTTGCAAACATTCTATAATGGAGTAAACCCACCAACGAGAGGCATGATTGACGCAACTTCAGGAGGATCACTAATAAGGAAGACAGTTCATGAAGTAGAAGAGTTAATAGAGGTGATGGTGAGTAATAGCTACCTGTGAACAAATGAACAAAGTAGATTGACTACTAATTCCCAAGAGTAAAAAGGAATTATGGTTGTCGATCAAATGAATAAAATGCAAGCAAAAATCAATAACTTGACGCAATAGCTCAATAGCATAAAGGCTTCATCCACAGCCCCGGTGAAAGCCATATAATTAAAATGTGAACTTTGTGGAAAGATGGACCATGAAACCATGGACTGTTACTTGATGAAGGAAAGTGATTCAGAGTAAGTAAACTATATGGGAGTGTAATATAGACTAGGAGGGGGCAACAATCCCTGCTCTAACACCTATATCTCTGGGTGGAAGAATTACCATAACTTCTCTTGGACAAACAACGCTGAGAACAGTTCAGGCTACAAGGACAGGCAAGCTTCCAATAAGATAAACCAAGCTCGATGTAACACCCCACTCCCGCTGAACCCGAACCCGATATCGATGGTGATACCCGAATCCGTGCCCCGCGAGGGTGGCATGTCACATCACTTAACAAAACTCGGTACACTTTTTTTTTTTTGAAACACTTTACACTTATCACTTATGTGTGCCCACTTTTTGAAACACTTTATCTATTTAAACTGA
>JAOTAY010000175.1:92672-108471 GCA_025629805.1 Erythroxylum baracoense | reverse complement strand
GAGACAGCTGAAGCTCATTTCCGCCTTAACATTGATCCCAAATACAACGATCAGCAGCTGAGGGCAACTGTGAGTTCACTGTTACATGTATACAAAATTTTATAACTTTGCTATCAATAGTTAAAGTAACGAAAATCTCCTTATGTATTCTCTTTGAATAGGTAAATTTGCCCAAAGGAACTGGACAAAGAGTGAAGGTGGCAGTACTTACGCAGGGTACTTAATTCTTTAAAAAGTTGAATGTTGATCTATGTACTGAATCTAATTTAGTCTCTAATATGAATTGTCAATTATGTATTCTTGAAACTTCTGTGATTGTGCTAGTGTCTCATGGTTTGGGATGTGTCATCCTTACGGTTGTAACAATGTTTGCATATATTCATATAATCTTCTTTTATTTTAATATGAGCTAAACATTTGCAGGTGAAAAGTTTGATGAAGCAAAAAATGCTGGAGCGGATTTAGTTGGTGGAGAGGACCTGATAGAACAAATCAAGGGAGGATTTATTGAATTTGACAAATTAATTGCATCTCCAGATATGATGCCTAAGGTTTTTCTTTGTTCATCTTTGTCATTTTTTATTAGATTAACAGTATAAACATATTTTGGCTTCCTCAGATGGTGAAATGGGTTGCTTACTGCTAATAAATTATTTGGTAATGTGAAAATTGTAAATGTTAAACTAAATAGGGTTTGTTTCCTCTTTCAACTAGAAGATATGTTGGTTACTTCATGCTATTCGCACTGATTTTGGCATAGATGATAAAGGATATATTCTCATGTCATTTCATAGATCACGCCGGTGGACTGAACTATATCTTACATGCTAATAGGTTGCCAGCCTAGGTAGAATTCTGGGGCCACGAGGATTGATGCCGAATCCAAAAGCTGGTACTGTTGCAACCAATATACCTCAGGTATGCTAGCTATTGTGTTCTGCTATGAGTTTGAGTTTCAGATAGATTTCAAGTCTCTAGGTCTTTCATTCAGCAGAAAAGTTTATGCAAATGCTTTCAAATGCCTCCATATAACGCACAAGGGTTTGCAGATTTGCTATTATTCCAGTTATTGGTTCAGTTAATTCATAATGTTTGTGGAAGGAAGAGAAAGAACTTTGAAATTATTTGCTCTAATGTTTTTCAGGCAATAGCTGAATTCAAGAAGGGAAAGGTTGAATTCAGAGCAGATAAAACTGGAATCGTTCACATACCTTTTGGAAAAGTCGACTTCTCTGAAGAGGACTTGCTCATAAACCTTATAGCTGCAGTAGTACGTCTCTAACTTTTCTCCACTCTCTTAATTTCTTATGACTACATTGTTCCATCTCTTCTTTCCTGGAAACTACATCATTTGGAAAAGGTTTTAACTTACAAGCCACATATCCTGTGAAACTTTCCAGAAATCTGTAGAAACAAACAAGCCATCAGGTGCAAAAGGCGTATACTGGAAAAGTGCACACATTTGCTCATCAATGGGGCCTTCTACTAAGCTAAACATAAGGGAGATGCTAGATTACAAGCTTCCCTTGGATGTTTCACAATAACTTACTGCTCTGTAAATGATATCCTTCAATTGTCTCCTCTAGAGCTTGCCTATTTTTGGCGAAGGATGATGTTTAAGCGACACAAGGTTGGAGAGAGGTAGGAGATTGTGCATAGTATTAGTAGCTCTCTACCTGTTACGTTAAACATCATCGCAGTTTCTTCTAAACAGGATTCGTATTATGCTACTGATTGCCAAGAATGTTTTTAAGTGGAAGTCCAAGAAGCGTCAAACGATTCAAGGTTAATTCGTTTAGAGAAGGAATTCCTAATGGAGACTCTTACAGGTATTGAAACTGGCAACTACCATTCAATGTTGTGTGCTGTTTTAGAACCCAAAAAGCTCATCTTCTGTTACAACTAATGGATCAAAATTGATTTGACCAATTTAATAATAAAAATTTTGAATCGATTAATTTTTTAATTTTTTATGACAATCTCAGTCTTCTAACTTCCTACCGAAACAAGACCCCAAAGATAGAGTACATGACTTTCTCAATGACAATCAAAACTTTATTTTGCTAATGATATAAGAAAATAAATATTGATAAAGAATAAGTATTCATTCTTTTTAATTAAAAAAATCCTTCTCTCACAATTTCAATTAAACAAGAATTGAGTATTTTAATAACCTTAAAGCATAAATTATAATTTTATTTACATGTCAGACGAAGCTTAATAATACACTTATACAAATCCCTCTTAATTGAGCAAAGCGTGGACTGTAGTTGAATGGCAGTATCTTAAAATATATCTTGAAGACACCTCTTACTGAAACTTCAGCAATTACAAATGCGCACTGAGGAGATATTCACTGCCATTACTCGCCAGATACCCAAAAAAGAAAGGATACAAGAAAAAAGTGCACCGAAACATAGCAATTACATCATCAATGGAATGTAGAGAGACAGAGTTAAATGGTATGCCTCTCTCCACTATGACATGTTAGTAATATTTAAGGAATACATATTTGTCATAATGACGCAAAATCTATATATAAATATACAACCATGACAGGTCTCTAGGATTATTACCAAGTAGATTCTGCAAGGATCTCTTTAATAGCAACAACACTTTAGCATGGATTTCTTCCAACCGACACTGCTATAGTTCCCCAACAGTCACCTTCCTTCCACACTGGAAAGACAAGAACATAATAGATTTCAAAGTTAAAAAGTCTATAGTGCAGCAGCAGGTCTCAAAGCTCTCTAGCTTTTTGAAAATAAACAGTATTTGATTTTCAATCCATTTAAAAAAAAGGGAATAACCTTCCGAGGGCTGCTTAATCCAAGGACCGGTCATTACATTCAGAATGCTACATGCCTCACTATATTCCAGGTCTGGCAGTAACTTTGGGGTGATTAAGAAACACCTGGTTGAAAGAATCATGGAAGAAAATTCCTCAATTTAATAATTTTATTTCATTTAATATAAACAAAATTCAAATGAAATTAGCATCACAGTATCTTTCCCGAGCTCTTAACTAGAGAGCAGATATCAATTGAAAGATGCATGGAAAGAAGCAAGCTCCATTTATATTATACACAAAAAAAGAATACTTACTGAGGTGTATTTGGTCGGCTTGCGGCTTTCACTAAATGCTGAAACATCTTTCTTTCATTTATCAAGTCCATTCCTGCATAAAAAGTGAACGTAATTCAGAAACTACATTGCTCCAGCAAGTCTTCTGTACAATGGTGAATTTGTTTAATCTTTGTAACCTTGATTTATCTCATCAACCACTCTAAACGGGCAATTTGTGAGGTCTTGAAGAGATACAAGATAAAGAATGGTAGAAACTGATCGCTCCTAAAAGTGATTTTCATAAGAGTTAGAAACTATTGATAGTGTTGCAATAAAGAGGACAATTTACTACAATTCAATACCCCTCCAGATTGATGCTCAGCACTCAGAACTTGAAGCTGCCCTGTCTGCCTGAAGAGTAACAATATTTTACCAATGGAAACACGATCTAAATGTCAGTCACACTATTGTGATTGAATGGAACAGTGCAAATGTATAATTCAGAGAAGAGTTATCCAACAATGGCAGATCTAAACTAGAATGCAACATTTCCCTGACCTCCAGGTCATCAAGATAGAATAAACGAAATGAACTTACATCACTAAGAAGTGCTCTTCTTAGCAGATTGGGGTTTAAGCACAAAGGTTGGTAAATCAACCTAATTTAAAACAGTGAATAATTACTTCAACGAGAATTCTCAAGTTACGATAAGTTCAGAATAAAGGTTGAGGAGGGAAGGTTTCTTGCCTCCTCATTCACCCAAGTTCAATTTCTGTATTATGAACGGGTAGAGATGGAAATGGGGAAAAGAAAAGGGAGGCCCACTCTTGGGCGTTGCACATTGGCCCATTTTGGGCTCCAAATAGAACCAAATAACAAAGTCCTCTGTCCAGAGTAAACAAATGAGCTTGGCAGGATAGATGACTGGGTGTTTCAACAATTTCAATGCATTTTGACCACACCAAACAGAATTGTAAAAGGTCTTAAAGTTGTACTCACCTGAACTTAACTTTTATAAGTATTCCAAACTTATCGAAGTCCTCTTCATGCTCATCTATTAAGAAACCATTAAATCAGTAAGTAGTGATCTACATCTGTTAGTTAAATGAACTCACAGTTTTGTATTAAGCACCTAATGAAACTTCTCCTGCAACAGCCATCTCTTTGAAGTTACGACTAAAAGTATCGTTTATTTGAGCCACAAGGTTTCTTAATGTCGAAAGCCAACTATCCTGTATGCAATACCAAAAAAGAAAATGAAAAACCAAGGGACTTATAATGCATTAGCCTATATGGAAGAAGTAACACGTGAAACAACCTGGAGAGAGGATAACTAAGTAATTTATGAAAATTGGAATGGCAATTTCATCGATAAGATGTCTAGAGCTTAATTGCAACATCCTTTAGGACAACTCATGCAAGAAGTAGCTACTATATGAATAGGCTCAATGAAATAGTTTTGACATCAAGGTCAGGCTGTTTGAGAAAGAAAAGGCCACAAACAGTTCCATAAATTCAAGTGGAAAGCCGTACAATCAGAAATGAGAAAAGCAAGAAAATAAGGATTCGAATTTGAATTTCCATTGATTTAGTGATAATAATCAACTAATTGCCTTGATAAAACTACAAAAAAGTTGTCCCTAAGAACAGTTGACTGTCTAGCTCTCAAAATCTAGACATAATTCTAACTCGAACATTAAAAATCAGAGAGCACACTGTCAGACGTTAATGTTGAACTATTCAGATGTTAATGTTGAACTATGATTCAATTATCCATATATATGCAAGATGCACATGGAATTAAATCATAACACTTGCCTTCAGTAAATCTATTTCAGCTATACACCTTTTCAATTGTTCCTTATCTGCTTCCAGTTTTCTGGAAATGGTTTCTATCTGCAAAAAGAAAGTAATTGTAGATGAAGGTTTACTCCACTTAAGATGGATTTCAGAAAGAAATGAATGAAAATTGTACCTTCTCCTGACGATGTTCATATTCTTTTAATATGTTGTGGTTAAGGAAATGAATGGAATTGGCTTCAGACAGAGTATCCTGAATGGCAGCCTTCAGTTCTTCAATTGTAGTGGGCATCTGGATTGAGGATGTTTGATGCAAGATCATGTATATGTAAAAACAACCTTAGGATTTCAGCGCAGAAAAAACAGATAATTCATGCTTTCAGGAAAGAAAAAACACATTATGATTGTGAATGCATATTGGTGTATTTCATTCATACTAAGTAGGTTTAATTGAGAAACAAGAGTTTGTTAATGGATCAAATCATCAAAACATGGAACTCAGTTTCTTAGAAAACAATATTAAGGTCCAGTTATTTCACTTGCCAATTCATCCAAGCATTAGCTAAAAGCATTTAATAAAATAGTAGACAACATATTCATCTTCCATTCATGGCGACCTCTCAAGAATTATAGAATATGACTAACTTCAGCAGTGGTCACGTGAAACAACAATCAAATCTATAAGAAAAATATCAATGTCTAGAATTATGGGTAGACAAAACAAAATCTATTCCTACATATTCTTAACTGATTATACAGATTCTTTAGTTACACGTCCTCTTGCAGTGATAGGTAAAACAAGGAGAACATCCACTCATCACATCAACTTCAGTATTGCATAAAAAGCTCAAAGTTCACACAGAATAATGAATGGGATCTTTGCATTATTTTAACAATGTGAGCAAGGGAAAGAAAAAAGATACGAATAATTTTATAACAATTCACACCCAAACTCCTATTAATCCAACTTCTCTCAAAACAAATTTTAGCTTGACATCTTCATGCGAGCAAACCTCAAGAAATGCCTTCTCAAGCTCTGGAGTGATGATAGCAATGGATTCAGCGTGCCTCTTGGCATAAGAGAGTTCCTGTCGACATTCCTCTACCTCCTTTTTGCCTTACCAAGAGAAAGGATGTGAAAATAAAGTCAAGAAAACAATATTAGATTTCTAGAAAAGGATTGACATTGTTCAATTTTGGAACTTTCCAAAAATTTGAACGTCATTGTCCAGTATTTACCTCTAGTTCTATTCAACTAAGGACAGTCAGTGTAAATACCCCAAAAAGATTGTCCAGAGTTCAATTTAAAGGAACTAAAACTGAAATCACTTTATTATTGTTCGATTCACAGACCTAACTGTTCAACTAACACTATATTCAAAGACAGACTACAATGGATCTGACCAGTGAAAGAGGAGATAATAGTGAAATAAAAGAATGATGGAAAAGTATGAATATTTTGATCTACTTAAGCAGCAGAATTTAAAAGTATTCACTGCCACATGAAAAAGGAAATAAAATGCTATCAGCTTATCCTTCCATATATATTACTTCTACTCAAATATTTAAGCCATTGCATAGAGGATTCACAATAAGTCAAAAAGATTTTATGACAAGGGCTCTCACCAAGAAGCTATAATCAAAATTAAATAGACTAAATTGAAACATTGCTATCAAAAACTCACAATATTCAAGGTTAACAGACGCTTGGTGAGCAAGCCTCTCATGCTGCTTCAGATTGACTTCCAGTTCTCTAATCTGACAGAGGACGATTCTCAAAAAAATGATATAGCCTCCTCTCTGGGGATAATTAATAAAAACAAAAAGTAAATCATCAAAATTGATAAACCAATTGCCAAAAGTACCTTTGCATCAAACTCAATAGAAGCCATATGCATTTTGCTGTAGCTCCATTTGTGTGTAATAGCCTCAACTAGTAATTCCTGTCAAAAGACCACACACAAAACTCCATCGAAACAAGGACTAAGAGAAACAACTGACAAAGCTATAGCATAAGTGCACCACACACAAAACTCCATCAAAACAAGGACTAAAAAAAACGACTGACAAATCTATAGCATAAGTGCATATCTATGTCATTATTTCTTGTTGAAATAATAGTGGCCATCCTCAAGCATAAACTAAAAACATCAAAGTAGGAAAACTGAAACAGGAAAAGTCACCTTGAGATTAATTGCACATTGGATCCGTTGACTGTTAAGGTTGGTACTTTCATTTGTCAGCTTTTCCACACGAGTATCCAGTTTATCCTCCTTCTCTATTGATTCTAATTTTCTTTTCCTTATATCTAAGCATCAAACCATTAATTAATGGTTGTACATGCAGACATCATAAAAAATGGATTGCTTCTTGCTGCAAATAAGCAATCCTTGGTATACTTACTAATAAGGTTCTCCATATCACGGCGTTTTTTCTTCTCCTGCTGTATGCTGTTGACAATCTCCTCCTACAAAGATACATTACAATTCACCAGAAAAAACAATAATTATAGTAGGATGTAACTAGTCATACATCCATTTATGAAGTTCAGTTCATTTTGAACAACACATACGACAAAGTAAATCAGCATTCAGCCTAATGTTTTCTGTGTATTTCAATCAACATACCCGCTGCTTATGAAGTTTAGCTTCTTCGTCTTCCAAATGTCTCTGCTCAACCAGTATCGATTTAATATTACCCTCTAAACTGGAAACAGATGCTTCCAGCTCTTCTTTCCTGGATCTCAACTTTTCAATCTCCCCACCATCTAAACCTGAATATTTTGAAAATAAAGTGAACACATAAATCATCGCTGAATGCTAGTCATACACTTTTATTTAAAGAAGTAGTTGTTAGAACATACTACAGAAAAGAAGTTGCGAGCGACCAATTGGTTCAACACTAGCTGACACATGACCACCATATCTTGAGACAGACCATCGATAATGATTTTCTGGAGTCCAAAAATCCAAAATGCCCAACTTTGCCACTTCATCAGCAAACTTATCAGTTTCCTTTGACCCAATATACTGATGAAATATAAATACGTGAGAAATTTATTCAAATAAGACTTTCGAGCATAAGATGCATTAAAGCACTGCTGGTCAAATATCAGCATAATACTAAAATCAAGAAGCCCAGATACATACTGATTTTTCCAGTCCAAACTGGCTTATCATAACCTCCTTGACAGCATCAGGAGCATCAAAAACTTGATCAAGCCGAGAATAGATACCAAGCTGATGCATCTGGTCAACATAGAGACAAGAAAACCACAAAACTAAGAATAGCTCAAAACTAATCACATACTTGATACAAGGATGACTGATACCTGGTCAGATACATGAAAGGACTCCTTGTGGCAGTGTTCATCCCTCACGTAATTTAAAATTGGAACATCAAAAGATTTTAGATTTCTCACAAGAAAGTCTCGATCACGAGGATCCTGGGTTATAAATGACTGTAAAACAAGATGGTAAAATTGTGATGAAATAAAAGGCAATGCCCACTTGAGAAACAACTAAAAGCATTTTCAAGGACATCAGGTCCAAGCCTTAACAACAAAAGCAAATGAGTTTGCTATGATCACTAAACTGTGTTCAAACGGACAAAATGCATCAGCCGGGTGTTTTTATTATCTTCCAATACAGAGGTGAAAAGAGACAATCATGACTTATTTGAATGTTGAGAACATAAACTAAATGGCAGCAGCAGAATCTCAAAGAGACATCCCATGGAAATACCTTCCAGATATAATATGGAACATGACCTTCTAAATAGTCAGCATGGACCCGATCTGAGATGTTAACCTAACAAAGAAGACAAGAATAAGCTGAAATGGTTGTCATAATACACGGAACGGTCAAAACCATCTACTCGTACCTCGAGCAAAACAGGACCATACACTTCATTGTTCAACTCATGTCGATGCTGCTGCACCCAATTATAAGCATCATATATCTTATCAGCTCCACTATTTCTTAGTGCCATTAAGCGTTTATTGTTTGCATTTTCCATATCTTTCAGCCTGCATAAGGTATGACATGAATAACAACATAAGATCTTTTATTCTCTTTACTGAGAAGGCATTTAATAATCATTGTGGGAATTGTGGAATTTTACTTATTTAGGCACTGCTGCAGGGCATCTTTTTTTACAGATAGAAGTTTCCCCTTCTCCAACTTTTGACTCCTCTTTTCACTAGCCAAGGATCGTAGCTCAGAAATTTGAGTAGTTAATTGCTCCTGCAAACAGAAGTAAACATAGCAAAGAGATAACAAATTGAAGAAGTTCATTTCCCCTTTCAAAAAGCATAACTATGTGAATTTTAAATGATTTTTTGTCAAAACCAGCTAAAATTTGCAGCATGAGAATTTCTAGCGATTTACAAAACATACAAGTATTCCCCTTGGAGCTTCATAAATAGGAAGATTTTGGAGTTCTGTTTCAGCAGCAGCAAGATCCTCTTTTGCTTTCAAAATTCTTTCTTGGCGAGATGCTTCTTGCCTCCTCAACTCTTCCATTTCTTTATATTTCCCTTGTACCTGCACCCCCTGTAAATTAAAATATAGAGTTTAAGGAAAAATTGTATTTTGTGCAACATTTATACTGTTATCGAATACAAACTCGCCAGACCAAATGATTTTCTTTCTCAAGAAGTTCCAAACGTCGTTTAGAATTGTCCTTTATAAGATTGCTGATCTTTCTGCAATCAGCTTCCAGTATGGCCTTTTCCTGGTTTTGTTTTCTGCAGTAAAATTCTTTAGCTAATAGGTAAGTGAAAGTCTTGACAGGATTTTCTGCCAGAAAGAAGTTTGTCAAGTCAATAACTAAGCTATTAGCTTTGACACCATAAATAGCAAGATCAAATCTATTGACATGCTACCAAGATGCATTGATCAACTAGATTAAGGATGTTGTTAACTGAACCACCCCTAGAACATTAGATTGAAAATCTTTGTGCTTTTCTTGAGTGACAGTGATCAAATCAAATAGGATATAACTTCCCAAGAACAATACAATAACTATGCTATGATTGATTGACTAAAGAGCTAGCTATTTAACAAAATTACAGTAAGTCAATATAGCAATTGTGATCAACAACATACTTGATTGGTTCTCTCAAAAGTATTAAATTCTTAGCAGCTTCATCAACCTTCTTTTTTGCATCCTTCTCCTTCTCTTTAGCTACCATATATTTAGCTTTCTTCAGATCATATTCCAACCAAGGCAATTTCTTTTGCATGGTCTCAACCTGCAGTAAGACCGCAAAAGTGCTGGTATTCGTATCAGGAAGATGAACATTTCAACTGATTTAACACATACCTTTGCAAAAAGTTCTTCTCTTTGGCGGACACGCTCAACTTCCTTTTCAAGTTCAGCGTTCAAACCCTTCAGCTGACTCAAAGTATCTCCATTTCTCTCTAAAGCCTAATGAAAGAACAAAATCATGCTTTTGGGATCAGTTTAAGAGATCAATAATTATAAACACAATCGTCTACAGATTAATGAAATGAGAGACTTACACGTTGAATATCCTTCAGCTCACTGCTTTTCTCAACAAGAGCATTATGTTGGATTGGAAGTTGTGGATCACCAACTGCCTGCTCTGTCGCTTTTAGGAGTTCTACAGGAGTTAACTTTGCGAACTTGCAGACCTTCTCTTGTGGTAAGAACTGGAAACACATCCCCAAACAAAAGAAAAATGCAAAAACAATCAAAGGCATTAAGATCAAGCATATAAATCATCTAAAAACAAAAGAGATCAGTAGGTTGACCAGAATTTGTGAGGTAAGGACATAAAAGCTTGCAAAGATAATTATACATAAGCTTTCTTCAACTAACTCATGCAGCAGAAACCCTTGGTTAGGCATTTTCATACACAAAGAAGTTTGTAACTGAAAATATATCAATCCCGTTTCAAGCATAGACACAATTATCTAGAAATCATATGTTAATCTTTCTTCTTTACTAGGAATAAATGTCTATTTCAGCACATACAAGCTCCTCCATTGGAGGAAGCACATCTACAAGATACAGAACAAAGTTACAACAGGAAACTGTACACCTTACTTGAGTCAAATTGTTGACTTGAATGTTGAACCTTTGAATGATTTCAGATATCTCCTTCTTAGTTACTCCTCTTTCTGAGATCAACTCATCATAGATTAAAAGGGAAACTCAAAAACGAAGAAAAAGAGAAATTTTAAATTAATAAACCAAACACCACAATAATTTTCAATGCAAATTTATGTGCTAACATACTCGGATTAAGTGAAAGAGATGTCTAGGAAACCAAATAACTATCAAGTCCTTGTACACATGATCAGCACATTTCTTTTACTTAGATAACTCCTAAGCAGTAGTATTATTAGATCCATATGTGTGTGTTGTACCAGCATATGTTACAGGGCAACATGGATTGACTTAAATAAGGGTATGATGTTTACAATTTTAACCAACTAACCATTCAATAACCATTCTGATCTGTTGTTGGATGTATAAATCTTGCGCATTATATCAATCTGTTCATCTCTTGTATTTCCCCTCAAGGATATCTTAATATGTCCAGATTCCTCTCCGTGCTTCACATATCCTCCAATATTACTAATCCTTCCAAGAATCTGCAAAATATAGGCCCCTCATGTTTCTAGGTAAGAAGACATGCAATTCCATCTAAATCTAATGATCAATCGGACTACCGAATTGACGTACTGAAGGTTCACCACCAAGGCAAAGACCAATGGCACACACAATAGAGCTCTTCCCTGATCCATTTGGGCCAATTACAAGATTCAATCGTGATCCTGGTTTGCAACGCAAAAATTCATATGTCATGAAGTTACGGAGCTCCAACTCGATTATATTTCCAGGCATATAATCATCTTCTCCTCTGAAAGACAACATCAAGAAAAGTTGGTCCATATTATAATTGTTGCGCCAAATATTTGTAGAAACAAAAGGGGAAACTTAAAATCTCAGTATATTTTGTGCTCTACAAAAGTCATATATTATCGTGTTTTCAAATGACGATGTCACGGAAAATTGCCTCACGAATAATTTCTAAAGAAAAAAAAGCACCACTCGAGGTTTTTCTGATCTTTAAACTGCTCATGTATCTAAGTTTCCTCTCTTTTCTCTGGATTCCACCCCTCCACTAGCATCTCGCGAGTGTCCAAACATAATATGGAATAAGAACATAAAAAGAAACAGAAATCAGCATGTGATAAGATCCAGCTTCTAACAATCAATAGTATAAAACCCTAATTGCAATTTCCAAATCGCTACCAATGTAAGTCATCACTGTTTCCCCTGCTTTTTTTTCCCATTAAACAATACCTAAAACCCTAAAACATAAAAAGACCCAACCGCAAATACAAATGACAGCAACTTTAAAGAATCGTAAAGAACAAGCCGTCAAGATTCCCAGATCACGAAGGTGCCGCAATTCACTGAACCTGGTAACCTTTGGCCGTTTCGAAGGACGCTCGTCGATTTTCCTTGAAGACTTCCTCATCTATTCGCGCTTTTTGGTTTCCTCAACCTCAAGTTTTTGAACTGACGACAATCGCAAGCCCTTACGAAACCCTGAATGATCCAAACCACGACAGAAAATTAGGGTTTCGTAAACTGGACATAGCAGAGGGAAGAACAAGAAATGGCGGGAAAACAAGTGGAAACCCAGGACACCGGAGGGAAAGGAACGAAGGAGAAAAACATGAAACGACGTCACTGTTAAGGAACTAGTCGCAGTAATGCAGCTTACTTGTACTCCTTACTATTTTACACGGACAAGGACAGCGCACGCCTCAAGGGACATTTTTTTTTACCTTTTTTATTTTTAAACCAATTTTTCAATTTTACAAAACATATTATTAACTTAATTTAATGATATTTTACTTTAATAAAGTTCAAAATCATTTTTGCCTTTCAAAAAAAATTCAAAATCATTTTTGTAGCTAACCTACCACTTATTTGGATTAGGTCGGTCCGATAATCTATCTTAAGTTATGTTTAGTTTAACGTAAAATTTTTAATGAAATGAAATGAAATAAAATATAATAAAATGATCTATAATGGAATAAAACGTAGATGAATATAATAATAGAAAATTGTTGTTTGGGATGAATGGAAAGGTTCATAATATAATATAGTGAAATATTATTTAGATAAAAGATTTATAATGAAATATAGTGTAAAGTTTTTATCATTTTACATTTCTTTATAAATACTTCAAATGAAAGATTTTTTATTTTCACTATTTATGAAAAAATAGAAAGTAATACGATTTGTCACGTGTGTGATGACAACAACATCATTCAAGAATTTCCGATTTAAATTTTTTAAACAAGTGGATGAATTTTGTAAATTTAAAATTATAAAAAAATCATTAATAATCCATACAGTTACAGAATATATTATCATAAACATCTGTTATAATTTAAAATTAAAAAATCTTAATTTTGATAATTCTAAAATTTTATTTTTCCAACTTTAAAAAACTCTATTTTTTAGACTTTAATTATAAAATAATGACATGTAATATAAACATTATTTGTCTTCTAATTAAATATTACTAATATGATAATTTAATTTAATTTTTAAATTAAACAATAATAACACTAAGTATAAATCCCTATGAAGTAGAGGGTATGAAAAGATTTAATAGTACGTAAACTTACTCCTAACTTAATTCAATTTTTCAATTGATAGTTTGAATAATTATAATAAGTTATTAATTTATATCAAATTTAATTAATCAAACTAATTATAGTTAATTTAAATTGATAATTTAAAATAAATTATTAATTTATATTGAATTTAATTAATCAATTTAAAATTAAACTTTTAGATTAAATATATTAATATAAGTGTGATATTCAAATATGATGTTCAGGGTAGTTACTTTTTTATATAAGAGAAATAAATTTCTAAAATATTTAAATTTATGTAGAATTTTCCAAAAGATTAAAATTAAAGAAATTTTATAATCTAAAGTTTCTTAGCTTTTGTTTTACTAAATCTTTACTTTTTGAGTAAATATCAAAAGCGTTTGTAGTCCAACGGTTAGGATAATTGCCTTCCAAGCAATAGACCCGGGTTCGACTCCCGGCAAACGCATTTTTTCTCAGTCTCTTATAATGCACTGCAATCCGTTCAATGTTTCTCATCCGATTCCGATCACTCCAATCAAAGGCCGGCTTCCATTCACCTGTTCCGAAAATCCCTTTTTATTTTTCTTTCTTCTTCCTGAAACAAAGAGTTTACAGAGAAAAGGGTGTTCTGATTCTCATGCTTAATGATTAGTTTCTGGTTCTAGTCCGCATTGTTGAATCGCAGGTACTCCTTCTTAGAAGGAAGCTCCACAGTCTTGTAACCCTGAGGGAACATCTTCTTGGCATCTTCATTGGATACATTAGGAGAAATCACAACAGCATCACCTGGTTTCCAGTTTGCAGGAATTGCAATCTTATGCTCTGATGCTCTCTGCAACGACTCCATCACTCTCATCACTTCCTCCATGTTCCTCCCTGTGCTTGCTGGGTACAGAAAGCTCAGCTTTATCTGCAAACCCGGATTGCACGTTTCAATACTATCTCATATGATTAGTTACCTTCTTAAGATAGATCTCCACATTAGTTTCTCACCTTCTTGTCTGGACCAACTATATGAAGACCCCTGGAAGGTACAGTACCGCCATTGGAGTCTTTCTCGTCGGGATCCACCGTGTTCAGTTGCTTGATGGCCTCACGATTCTTATCTGCAACTATCGGGTATGTCACCTTGCTTCCTGGCTGCACATGTTCATACTTCAATCACATAGCCAAACTTCAATATCACTTTATAAGTAGGATACATACTAACCGTGTAGGCTTCGATGTCTTTGATCCACTCGACATGCGAGTCAACGTCGTCACATGACAGACCTAGGAGCTTGACCTTTCTCTTGGCAAACTCCGAAGCATACGCCGCCATCTTTCCAAGTTCAGTAGTGCACACCGGCGTGATATCACCTGTTTAAGGACGATTACACCGACTAAAAAAACAAAAACAAAACTAGATTGATTCCTGTAGACATACATTACAGGAACGAACCTCGGTGAGCGAAGAGAATATCAATACAAGAATACAACGCAATCTGCGATGTTTTTAAAACGTCGCAGAATATCAAAAAACATTGCAGAATCCAATTTGCGACATTTTAAAAAATGTCGCGGATTATTGTGCAGGCAAAAAGCTTCTGCAACGTTTTATGTAAAACGTCACAGAATTAGGGATGGCAATGGGTTGGACCGGGGCCGGGCCGCTCTCGGCCAGGCCCAGCCCGGCCTCAAAAATTGTCGGCCGGGAATGTCCGGCCCGCGGCCCGGCGGGCCAAAGATGGGCCGGGCCAAACTAGGCCCAGTGGCCCTGCGGGCCAAGGATGGGCCGGGCCAAACTAGGCCCATCTATATTTTTAATATTAAAAAATACAAAACGGCACAGTTTTGTCGGGCCGCGGGCCAGGCTGGGTAGGCCTGTGGCCCGCACTGGCCAACCATGGTCGGCCCGTGGCCCGCCCATGACTCGTCAAGCCCGGGCCAAAAACGGGCCGGGCGGAAATTGACATCCCTACACAGAATATGTTAACATTCCGCGACGTTTACAAAAACGCAACTGAAAGGCTGGTCTTTCTGCGACGTTATAAGAAAATATAGCGAAATCATTAATATTTCGCGACGTTTCAGGAAACGTAGCAGAAAGCCACATTCCGCGACGTTTGAAGAAACGTCGCAGAATCTTTGAAATTCCACGTTGTTATAGAAAATGTTGCGGAAAACCATGATGGCAAACGTTTATGCTGCGACGTTTTGCTAAAACATTCCGCGACGTTCTAAAACGTCGCAGAATGTGGTTTTCCGCAATGTTTCAAAAAAACGTCGCGGAATGTTAA
>JAOTAY010000175.1:68601-92572 GCA_025629805.1 Erythroxylum baracoense | reverse complement strand
ACATAAATCCCTTTAATAACCTAACACGTGAGTTGTCATTTATCATGTCTTTGGAACTTAAAACAAGCTAAAATCATGTTGGAACATTAAAAAATCAAAACTGAATCCTCTGTATCACAATATCAAAAAAATACAGGTTAATTTGAGGTTAGAAATTGACTTTTAATCCTACTGTATCACAACATAGTTCTTCCATTTAGTTTTTTGTGAATTCCTCTCAAATAGGTCAATCAAAACACCTTTGGTTCACTAAAATGTTATATCCAACATATGATGTATTGTTTGATTTCCGCACTTTGAGACTTAGAAAATTTAATGTGACAAAATATAAGTGGAGTAGGTTGTTTCAGTAAATACATTGTAACTAAATTTGGGTAAGTAAACAACCAATTACCTTTGGAACATTTTCACAAATAATTTCTATTCATCTAATTTGGAGACGTTTTAAGCTAGAGATTAAATAAACATAAAACATAAACAACGACCGAACTTCTATTAATGTTCCATAAAGTGCTCGACTAAAACTCATTTTGCCTAGGTTACGTACATATTTAGAAGACATAGTTTTGCTGGAGAATGGAGATAATGTGACTAACAATATTTGGCGAAGTGTTCTAAATATAGACAGGGCAGCTAGAAACTTATCTCATTTGATCCCAACTCTAAGAAAACCCCTCAAATACTTCCATATGAAATTATGGTCTAAAATGTAGTTCAATCTTCAATCAAACAATATAAAAAACATCTGAAGTATTAAAAGTATTGGGAGGGAAAACATCCGTCTTCCTCATACCACACACATGAACCTAAAAGATAGAGAGAAGACTAAAATACCTTGACGAAATACGCCGGAGAAGACGACGACAATGGTCGGAGACGCAACGGACGACGGAGCAGATTAGATCAAAGGATACAGCACGCAGGTTGGGTGGGGGAGAAGGGGACTCGGGTGAAGGTTTTAAGAAAATCAAAACGACGTCGTTTGGTTTTAAATCAAACGACGTTGTGTTGCTCTTGAAGTCAACGACGACGTTTTCTCCAATAAAACGTCACAGTTTTTCTTTTACGACGTTTTATTAAAAAACGTTGCAAAAAGTTTTAAACGTCTCAGAAAATTCAGGCTTTTCGTAACGTTTTTAAAACGTGGCGAAAAGTTTTCACAATCCGCGACGTTTTATCATAAAAATGTCGTGAATTCTGTGTATTTCTTGTAGTGAATGGTCCAAGTGTCTATATATGTCGTCATGAAGCTTGATGACTCCACGAGTGCTTTGAACTTCAAGGTTGGGAATGGTGTCTCCGAGAGTGAGGCCTGGCATTTTGTGATGGAACTGAGAAAGGAATGAACGAAGATTAACAACAAGGGGGGGTTGGATCTTTCTCTTTGCATGAAGAGAACGTGTCGTGCTTCGTGGCTAAAGGGTCTCAAGCGATGGGGTCACCTTCTTCCAAGTGTAGAGAATGGTGTGCGACTGTGACTTTTGTTCTTTGACTAAACCATACTCGATAACGTCAGCCATTTTCTTATTTTCATTTCAATTTAGTGAAATTTATTACCAATTATTAATCTTAAATATTTAGTGATTTAACTTGTAACAATATGGGGTTCTTCCTAAAACAGCTTCTTTGTCAGGTAGGGATAATAACATTATGATTATATTTGATTGGACGTAAAGTTTTTAATGGAATGATTTATAAAAAAAGAGCGTAAATGAATATAAATTAAAAAATTATTTTTCAAGAGGAATGAAAGAGTTCATAATGTAATATAGTGAAATGTTATTTAGATGAAGGGTATATAGTATAATATAGTGTAAAATTGTTTATCATTTTACATTTCATTCTAAACCCTCAAAGATTTTTTTATTTTTATTATTTAAGATAAAATGAGATGTAATATAAAATCCTTCTCTTCCATCTCATTCCATTCTATTCCATTATAAAATATCATCTGGCTATCATCACAGATGATAGATTAATATTACATTCCATTTCATTAATAAAATCCTAACCAAACATACCCTAATATTCTATAATTCAAGTTTTAAACTGAATTCAAATTTATAAAATAATTTAATTAAATTTAATACATCTTCGTAATATCAATTAAAATGATTTATTATTTAATAATGAAATTTCTATTGAAATTTTACAGTTATTGCATATAATATTACACAATAAACATATATCTGCAATTCCACCCTTATAAATTTTCCAATGCATTACCATTTCCATTGCTCATCACTATCTTGGCTTATAAGCTCTGCAATAAGTTGGTGATAATGCTGCAAAAACAAGAGTTCTACAAGTTGATCCTCAATGAAAAATTTTGAATGCTTCAGTCATGTTCTTCACAACATATGAATAATCCAGTCTGATTTCTTATTATATACTTGATTCTAAGAGTAGTAATTAACTTGGTCTAGAAAACTATAGCTAAATCCATAGACTTCTTATCCATGGACCAGTAGGGACTGAAACCTATGGTTATATGATAAACTTTTCTCTCTAGATCTTCCATCTAACAATGAACCAATTATTACATTTGAATGCCTAATACAGCTCTCTCGGAAATAGCAACCATTTCTGTGTTTGATCTTTCATAGTTTTAGTTCCTCCAACAAGGACTAATCATGGCACCTTAGACACACCCTTTCTGTGATTACCTTGCAGTCCTTGGGTGGTTTGTTTTCATCTTCTTCACTTCATTACCCTGCAACGAGGACTGATCATGGCATTATCAAGGTGTGTCTGAACTGATTCCGAGTCCAATCCCATCTGGTAGGTTGTTATACCTTCATCTTTATCGTAATCACGGGGGTTAGTTTCTATCTTAGGTTCATATAGTCATAATATTGCTTCTGGGATTCCAAGCTTGCCACTAAGATATAGCTGTGTCCGGATATCACACTTGTGTAGCTTTGGGACTGGCTCCGCCTGTGTGAGAGTTAATGATTCTGTCAGGGCTAGGAAAGGTTCTAGCAGAAACGACTGGCTTTGGCTCTCACTTTTCCTGCCGTCCTCTTTTCTCATTTCTAACAACAGTGATTTGGTTGTCTCAATACCTAGTTCAAGCTCAATACATTAGAGATAACAGAACTAAACAAGCTAAAAATCACACTAGTGTGTGTAAACCAGTCTGTATTCTCACCTGCAAGGTAAGCTCCATGGACGTAACCACTGAATCTTTCACTAGTGTGTTCGCCTGTAAAGAAGATCCGTCCTACTGGTGCCTGAACAAAACAGTCTCAGCTAATATGAGTAAAAATTCACAACTTTTTGAGTATTTCTTTATATTCCCTGTTTTCATTTTGTGTTTAATATCAGTGAAATTCTGACAGATTACCTATAAACTATGTACCAGCATCGATGAAACAGAAGAGACAGTGAGATAGGTTACTAACCTTAATATCGTTAACTACTTCATTGTCTGAAATGATAGGGTAGTTGCTATAGCTGCCACGCTGGAATCTGTTGTTCCACCAGCGGGGCACAAGTATATCGGTGGCATTAGGTATGTCTGGTCCAAACATGTCTCTTAGTACTCCCATGGCCTCTTCCAATGTCTTCTCATCAGACTGAGCCTCGACACGTTTCGACTCCCCATTTGTCAACGTTACAACCAGGATATTGGAACCAGGGAATGCATTCTCCATGTGCTGATGACAAAATAACAGATCAGAATCCAGCTTGGAGAGTTGAAGTTTGATTAATGGAACGTATTTCTCATATCAAGTTAAAATGTTTTTGTTGTGATAGAAACAAAATCTGTTTCGATCACATCAAAAGATTATAATATAGTATAGATTCCATAGATCACAAGTACACATGTTATAATATGGACCTGAACTCTGAAAGGGATCATCTCCTATATTATAAGCTGCCAATACGTGTATAGGTTGAAAGTCATAGATTAGTTTGCTCAGTACAGCTACCAATGCCAGCTCTAAGACAATGACACACGAATATCATATACATTGCATGTAGGAGAATCATACAAAAGAAATAAAAACAATAAAATGCAAGGAAGCTTCACAAATTTTCATCATATTTAATCAAAACAAACATAAAAAGCAAAGAGGCAGTCACAGCCCAAAGCAAAAGACAAGCAACTTACAGAAAAGTTGAAACAGCAAAGATTAGCATCAATCAATGACATGTCAAAGAAAAGGACAGGTTATTTAAAATCAATTAAAGTAGACTGTGCTTGCTCATTTTCAAACCACAGGATTCATCTGATGATGACTAGAGACAATTTAAAAGATTATCCTATCAATCCCATGATACGGTTTCCAAGGCCTCACAAATGGAACTGCTAAATCCTTAATAACTTTGAGATACTGCTAGTCATTCAATCAACTATTCATTTGTAAATCATATGCAACGTATTAGTGAATAAAAATTTATGAATTAGGCAAAATAGTTTTAAGGGTTACCAACCTGCCAAAACGTGTAATATCCTCTTCGCTCGTGGGCATAGATGAAGAACTCCTTCTCGGGACCACAAGGCCAGAACTTGTAGGGAAATTTGAGGAATATCTTGGTGTACACCATCACATCACATTTCTCGATGGCCTCAGTTTTCCATTTCTGTGTCATTATCATTTCACTTTATTAGTAATAATGCGGCCCAAAAGCAAGAATGTGATAATGGAAAACTTCCTACTAAGGCGATCTTTCTCAGTTTTAGGACCACAAACAAAAGGAATCAAACATATGGAAATGGAAATATTAGCAAAAACTTAATATGATAGTAAAGATCAGCTCCACCGGTTCCCTCCCTGGCCTTCATGTCTAACAATCACAAATGAAGTAACAAACTCCACGTAACTATAGGGAATTTTCTTTTTTGAGTTTTTCAAGCTATCGAGGCCAGAGTTCTACACCTGTATCAAAGGCGATATGGTCCGTATCTCCACTTAACTTGACAGTGTACTCTCGTCAAAACTTAGGCTTGGAAGATCTGTCCCTACTCCCTAGCATTGTAATTTAGTTCCCCTCAGGATAGGTAGCTCCCTTCACTGTCCCACTATAGTATTAAAAACTGCAACTTGCACCCGCAAAAGGCCTTACACATGGTGAAACAAATAAGATTGTCCAGCTTAAAAAGGGCAACCCAACGGTAAACAGTGGATTGACAATTCTATGGATTACTCTTGCAACAATCCCTGGTATTTGCTACTTCAGAGGCAGTAGCCAGTAAGCAACCTCGAAAATCTATGATCATAACAGCTAAAACTATAGTTTAATACAGAAACTAGCTGCCCTGAGATTTTTGACTTGTTTCATCTTCAGAGCCTATTTAATGTTGTGGGACAGTCCTGAAATCTCAAAACCTGGGGACTCCCATGGTATAGGGACCCATACCTAAGGACCTAGGGTTATCCTATCGATTCCTTGTGTTGAATGGTTGAGACATCAAATGGTAAATGCACATTGAAGACACGAGAATCATACGATCACATCTGTGTACAGGGACAAAACTTCAACTCACTTCCGTAGTTGGATTGTTTCAACTTTAAACAAAACTTTCGACCGAAACTTTAAACAAAACTTGAAAGGTGTCAAACGAGGGAGTGAAACCAGTGGCTTTTATACAACCTATGATATGTAATGTTGACGCCATGACTGACGTGGAGATGACAAACTACCAGTATAAACGATGTCTTGCATCGTTTTTTCAACAAGTTGAAACAATGTCCCAAGTTGCCATTTCGGCAAAAAGATCAAGGCGGTGCCGGATTAGTTGTTAGGATAAAAAGCTTTTGATGCGAAAACTAACAGGAATAAATTTTTCGTTAAAAGAAGGAAGATGAGACGTACGGGCAAGGGCGGCTTGAAAGAAATGAGATCGCTTTGAAGGACGCCTATGCTAGCAGACAAAATCACATAATTGGCTTCGTAAACGCAACCATCCTCTGTTTTCACAGTGACGCCATTTCTCGAGTGCTGTATTTCCCCAACAACCTGCCCAAATCCATGCAAAAAATCATTTAAAAGTCATATGAACTTCTGGAGAAATGTGCTGCATGCATTCAAGAAGTTTGGAGAGGGGGGAAAAAAAACAAAAATTAATGTCATTAAAAGATGGTTAAATCAATAGTAAAATCATTGAGGAAATTGAGAATCTTTCAAGTCAAACCACTAAAACATGTGCAACGCAATTTTCTAAAGTGATCGGTAAACTACTCAAGAAGACAAAAAAGAATAACAAAACTCTAATATTATGTTTCAGTTTCTTTCTTATAGGATATCTGCAAAGAAAACCACTTTAGTATGCTTAGGTTGTGGCATAAGAAAAAGGCTGTCTGTTTCCTGAATCTAGAGCCAATTTAAGCAAAAGACAGGAGGAAGACATTAAATGAATAAATGGACAATACTATCTCTGTTCATGTTTTTACTTTGACTTGACATCTTAACCTCCTGGGTATCATCTTTTGGTCATTACAAATCACTGTACAGAGTAGTGCAAGTTGCGTAAATATGGACCTAGGCATTCATAAGAAATAATTGGACCTACTGATTGAAGGATAGCTGAGATTGTGGCAATTCATGGCTATATGATTGAACCTGTCATGTTTGGTGAGTTATTAACTCAAGAAAAGTTCATTGAAAGTTGGCTTTTGTCATTAAACTACGGAGACACGGAGAAGGACCGAAGTTCTAAGGTTTGACTATGTAAGTTGTTGGTTTGAAAACCGAGTAAAACTTAAAAGAAACTCAACGAACCTAATTTATGGTAGCCATAAATGTGGAGGTCCACCAATTTATAGCCGAACTGTTGCTTGAATTTTTTTTCTGAACCACTACTTATTCTATGGATTTCTCTTCTCTTAACTTAGCTATCTTGTCACCTTCTTCAGGTTTTCATATCAACGAGAAAAATCAACTCTAAAAAATCTTCCCATTCTGCCATCAAGATGAAATGAATTCCCCATAAAGGTACTGGTAATAACTTCCAGGTTTACCAAACTCAAAAACTAAAAGCTGATTGAAGAAACAAAATCATGTCACCAGAAAAATGCAGAACAGAAACCGGTTGACTCCAAAGCAAAAAGACTTAATCTTGGGGAAGAGGAAAATGGCAAAATAACATATAAAAAAGTAGATAAGTCACTATCTGCGAACACCAAAAGTGGGTCAATCAATCACTATAGTGAGAAGATAGCAGTGGATGACTACATATTACATAACAGAGTTTAGGCCCTTCTTCACCAATTGTCCCTGTTCCTTTTCCTCCACTGAACAGCTAAAAACGCTTTATCTTGTAGCCCTTTTTTTAACTTTTCAACTTATGATTTGATAATTCTAAAAGTAAAAGCAAACGAACAAACCAAGAGCAAGAGGAGATTCGCAGTCAAAGAAAGCAGGTTTAATTTTTGTATTTACCTTATTAAGTTTGAGGCGATTGTCCACGATTTTACCCTCCGAAGTAAGCAGAAAATCCTCAGCTATTTTATACAGCAAATACTCATAGCCTCTTTCATCTGCCACAAGAAATTCACGTTCTCCAAAATCTATATACGTTGAGATTGGCTCCACCTCTGTAACAAAACCCCAATTCATCAGTTACACGCATCAATTAAAAAGTTCCTTTCCGTTTTCAGTATTCATTGTTTACAATAAAATTAGAGAAGAAAACCAACCTGCCATCTCAAAGTCATGGAGGATAAAGTCAATGGCAAGGTCTATTGGCGTCTCCGGTGAGCTATTGAACAAATGCAAATTCTACTAATCAAATGAATCCACTAAAAATACCTTCTGATAATATTATAAAGCTAGCTCAAGTAGTAAAACCCATAAGTGATTTGCTTAAAGAGGTCGTGAGTTTTACCAAGGTAGTTCCAGAATTTCACCGTCGTGGTTTGCTTCTTGGTGCCTCAACTTCTCAATCGCCATGTCCACCGCTTTCTTGTAGGAGTCCGCCGCCAATCCACTTGGAAATATTTTTCCACTGAAACACACACATTCACCGATTATAAGCAGTCACTCGGAACATGAAAATCAAGAAAGAATAAGAACTGGATTAAAAAGAAAACCTCAAAATTCCGGTCTGACTCGCAGGGAAAGGTCAAAAAAATTTCTAAACTTAATTAACACGAAAAGAACACTAGGTACAAGATTACAATGTCTAGTGAAATAACCAATATTTTAAGATAATAGACCGTACCTCCGATCATATATATTATAGCGAGCATTGGTATAGTCGGAAAAGCAAGTACGGAGACCGTGTTGAGAGGCAAGTTCCCAGACAGGGTTACGCTGTTTGCCACCAACTCCGGCGATCCATCCCGCTCCGAGCTCTACCGTCACGTCGCGGAAATTCTCTTTCCTAACTCTCCCGCCAATACGATCAGAAGCCTCCAGGATCAACAAATCTTCTATTCCATTCTCGGCCAACATTCTCGCCGCCGATATACCTGACAACTCAAACAATAAGAGAGAAAATCTTTACGACACTTATAATACTAACAAAACACGTTCATATTCACGTGTGTATGCACGTGTGCTTAACAAGATGACGTTACCGGAAAAACCAGCACCGATGACGATGACGGAGGAGCGAGAAGGGGAGTCCTCCGTGAGAGACATATTGAAACTAAAGGAGAAAAACCTGTGCGTGTTGGGAGAGGAGAGCTACGGGTTCAAAGCGTAGTTCGTGTATCGTTTGGGAGATAGGAATCAATGGCGAATAAATAGCGGGAGAGTCGGTTTATATAGAGACCCTTTTTTTTTTGTCTTGTTTCTTTTTCAAAACTTTAAAAATTTTAATATCTATATTTATTATTTAAGTTTTCGATTATTTTTCGCTGTCTTTAATTCAGGCCGTTTGATTTGTATTATTATTTTTTATTTTCAATTTGTATTTTTATTTTTTAAATAGAAACAAAAATCTATGTTAATTATTCTTTTATTATTAATAATAATTTTATATTAGTTAAAAGTTAAAGATAAATTATTTTAAATTAAATTAAATTTATTTAATCTCTTATATAATATTTATTTTAATATTATGTTATTTTAATAAAATAAATAATTTAAAATTTAAAATTTATTTGAAATCGATTTTAATTATAAATCAAATTTCATTTGAATATTTATATATTTTAAATTTAATTATATTTATTAATAATCATTAAAATTTAATTACATATATTTTAATTATAAAAATTAAATAAAATTAAATTATTTATAATTAATTTTAATTTATTAAATATATAAGGTTGAATTAAATTCTCCATAATTTTTATTAATATTTAAATAATTAAATAATATATTAAATGACAATAGATAAGATTATAAAAATGAAACAAAAATTAATTTTTATGATTTCATAATTTTTGAAAATTGGAAGAAAATAAAAATAAAAATAAAAATTTAAATAAATAGATATTTTTTACTTATTTTAAAAATAAAAATAAAAATAGAAAGAACCACCGTCAGCCATTTAAGTTGATCACCAACTCCTGTGTTGTGACACAACGCGCGAGTCTCTCCCCTTGGGTTTGACGCACTATTGCTTAATATCAATATTTTAAAAACAATCTTAGTATTAAAAGATTAAAAAATTAAATATTGTTAAATATGACTAAAAAATAGGTAAGCCTGCGAAGTTTAATTAAAAATATAATGTTAAATAGATATTAATTGACTTATTTTTATTTATAATATATTAATTTACAAAATTGACCGATTAATTAATAAATAAATTAGTTTTTAACAGCAAAAGTAATTAAAGTAAATTAAATCGAAAAAGTTGAAAATTGAATTAAAAAATTAGACGATTCAAAATTTTTAATCAATCGAATTGATTAAATTTTTTAATCATATATATACAAGTAAAGACGTGATTTTAAAAAATTTTAAAATTTTAAAAACTATTTTACATGATTAATTTTTTAGTTTTTAAACCAAAATCAAACTAATTAAATTATACTCAAATTATTAATTCATTATAATTATGTTAAATAATTAATTATAATTATAATTTATTTACTTAAAAACACTAGAGATAATGTTACGTATTATTAGATTTTTTCATATTTGCATTTTTGCGGGACTCTTATTGTAGTTATATGTAGTTTAGTTTTGTAAATGTTTGAGCATCTATATTGTTCTTTGTTAAATACAAAGCTACATCGAAATCGTTATCATGTAATTATAAATTGATTTTTCAAAATTATACTTGTCGTATAATTAATTTCAATTAAAAGAGAAAAATATAAATATTTTTATTTTATAAATAAATAAATAAATAGCTCACGAGATTCCATTAAATTGGGAGAAGGGCCAGGGGGTAGTCTTTTTCATGTGAAGGCAATTAATATAAAAAAACAAGACGCACGTGACTTCATTTGATTGTACACGTGTAACATGAAATTGGCTGCGAGGTTTAGTTGCTTAATTCTGACTTGATGCATTGCACTTGACAACGTTGATCTTATGTAGTTTGGCTTGCGCACACAAATTTTTAATCACCGGTCATGAAGGACAGCAACTGGTCTGTCATACTCCAGATTGGCAACAGACTGTTACGCGTCATCTCTAATCAATCCTTCGTGCAACCCTCTTGAAACATTATAAAAATTTACCAGCTCTTAGTTCCACCTTACCAATTGATCTAAATCTAGTTCTTAAATGATCCTAAATTTAGTAACAGGTTTGGTGCTAAGATCATCGTCGTCGTCATCACCCAATTTAAAATTTCGTAATAAAGTGAAGTCTGAAGAGGCTTGATAGCACGCAATCTTATCTCTACATAGTAGAGAGGCTGTTTCCGGTAGAACCACATGCAAATATGATAATGAAAAAGTAATGCAGGCTAACAAAGGTAAGATACGGATAAAAAATCTCACATATAAACGACTGTCTCGTACTCTTAAATCTTTTAAATATTTTCTCCCGAATCTCTCGTTTTATAATTAGCCTTAATTTTTTTATTACGCAGTACTTTCTTTCTAATTATTACTTATTTCTTGTTTGTGTATTTACTTACTTTTTTATTTTCTATTGTTAATATTTACTATGCTCTATATATATGTACAGTATTATATATTGCGTTACACATTTTTACTGTTTTATATAGACGTATCTATTTATATTTTATATTATCATTGTTTTGCTTTACATGTAGATTTATCAATCTCTCTCCTGATATAGATAAAACTGTGTACTACTAGATCTTTCTAGACCTAATATTTTTACGAAATTTTCATTGGGTGTTGTTATTATTGTTGTGGGTTAGGTGAATTAAAATTTTGTTTCATTTTTTTCATTTTTTAAATAATATTTTTTAATTAAAATTTTAAAATTTTTAAAAACTAAAAAACACGTGTTATAAATTACATTATTATTATTATTATTATTATTATTGTTGTTATTATTATTATTATTAATCATCATCTCCTTTTAATTAAGTATGAGTAGAGATATGGATGCAATTATCACACCTTGGAAATATTCATAGCTTGGTTCCAAAAACAGCATTGTCAACATCCATCGAAAACTTCCATTGAAGCAACACTTTCTTCTATCTATTCCTAACTACCGAAGCATTACTTCTTACCATTTTGATTTTTACATGTGAACACTTGCAGATACATTTGTTCTAAGTCTCACGTAACCTTTTCCTTTTAGTTTTGGTGTACATTAGGAGTTCTTAAGTAGTTCTCATAAGATTCATTTAGCACGATAATGATACTAAACGACATCAATAGAAATTTTCCCATTAATAAAGGAATAAATTGACAACAAACGAACTTGTCAATCCATGCTTGATTTGATACGTTCCTTATCGGTTTTGAATTCACACTTTCCGTTTTGTTTTTATCCTTAAACTTCAATTAGTTAAAGCCTGTGTTCAAGAAATAGTTATCCTTCGGATGTAAAAATTTCTGATAAGAGATCATTATTTTAAAATATCTGTTAAAAGTGGCCTTACTGGTGGCCATCCGTGTGTATATAATAAAAAAAAAGTTAATAGAGGATGTGATAACTTATGCATGGTTATTAAGAGGTAACGAAAACAACTCGTTGGCAAAATCGTTAGATACTTTTAGTAAAAAAATAATCCGTTGGCATATTTTAGTGAGCAAAACAGGTTGGTAATCGGGCCATAGGCGTGCATGTCGCTTTTATCCCAAATTCTAACTTAGAGACGTTCAATCATAATCTAGCGCATGATAATTTTGCTGGCTTTTTAACCAAATGAGATGGCCAATTGTGCGAATCAACGATTTCTCTCGTGCTAAATTGAATTACTATTAAAATATTGTCGTCAATAGGGTAAAACTAACATGCCTCACAACAATCTATGTTTTAAAAATTGATCATGTAGGGTCTCGTACAGAAGTGACACTTGTGTGAGTTCAAACATATTTTTGTTTTCAGTGTAGGTCTTGAAATTGGTACGACATTTATGTATATATATATAATTTTTAAAAAATTTTAAAAGTTAATTTCCATTAAATCTTAGTGAAGAAAAGGAATATATTATGTTAATGTAAAAAAAAAGACTCATACTTATTAATATATTCAACCATTCATATAAATTTAAAAATGTTTAACAACACATTTTTTAATATTAATTGTTTTTAAATTTTTACATCGGTTAAAAATAAAGATTAAAGATATTTTATACATAAGGATTAATTTTGTAATTAATATTTTAAACTTTTGAATTAAGATATGAATAAAAGAGATTATATTTATCTATAAAAAATGTTGAAGTTTAATTGTTAAATGAAAATTGATTGAAGTATTTTAGTGTATAAAAACTTATTAATTTACAAAAAGTGAGTATTAATTTATTAACTGATCAATTTTTAACTAAAAAAGTTATTAAAGTAAATCGAACCGAAAAGTTAAAAACCAAATCAAAAAATTGAAATGTTAAAAGTTTTTACGGATGAAAATTTTCAAAATAATTTAATATTTTGAAATTTAGATTAAAATACAATGATTTTTTTATATATATGAACTACTTTTATATTAGAGAATTTAACAAATTTTGAATAATAAAGAAAAATTACGATCATGTTATCTAAGTTACTAGTGTTAACTTTTTTAGAATTAGGATAAGCCTCTTTAAGAAAACTAAAGAAGATCGAGGAAACAACTTGCAATCTTTTGGATACGATGAAATCTTTCTTTATGTCGTTTTTTCCGAACACCACCTAGGATACCAATTAGATAACTGTAATAGTAAAAATATTGAATTATTAAATTTTTTAATTTGATTTTTTAGCAATCAATGGATTACATTAGTTGTTAACTGATTTAATTAGCGGATAATTTATGTAAAATAACTTACGAAGACATGACTTACAAAAAGATTTATAAAAACATGAACATTATATTTTAGTATTTCTTTGAATGTTCTTGTAAGAATTTATGCTTACGTTTTAATTTGCTTCAATCAATAAGTCAAAATTAAATAATTTAAAACTTATTTGCCTATATTCAAAATAAAAAATAATTATTTAGATTAATGTTAGAAACTAAACTAAAAAAATGTAGTAGTTAATGAGCATAAAATTTATTTTTAATTATATGAAAATGTATCCTTTAATAAGAGTAGTATTATCTTATAACTAAAACTAAAAAAACAATTTAATAATTTTATCTATTAATAAATGTTTAAACATAATAGCTATTTGTAGAAACATTTTAAGTTAAAAATATTAAAATATTATTTTTAAAAAATTTAATGGTTTAATTCTTCTTAATTATAAAATTTAATCCAAGTTTTAATAAGTAAAATAAATGCAAATTGAAACTTTCAGTCCAACCCAATCTTTGAACCTAACATTATAGAAAATTTTGGTTAGTACAAAATAATTTGGTGACGATTTTTGTATTGTACAATATCAAATCCAATAATACTTATTTTATTAAATTTAAAATAAAATAAAATTTAAAAATAATGATAATTTTATTTAAAAAATTTCAAATTGGTTTAATTTTTGAATAAACTAGAGTATTTGTTGACTTTAAGTAAATTGACTTCACACTTTATGCTTATATATCTTTTTCTTTATCTTTATCTCTTTCTTTATCCTTTATTCCTGTAATCTATAATAAATTTTAGATACAATCATCTTTTTATCTCTTAATTTTTTAGTCCTCAGAGCAAATTCTTAAAACAAAAATAGTGGACTGAGTTCAATCCGTTAACTCATTTAATTGATTACCAAATAAAATTATTAGTGGTTTTATACAGTCAAACAGCTAAATACCTAAAACTTTTTGGTTCTATTTATTTTAATAACTATTGTTATTAAAAATTGATCAATTTATTAATTAATAAATTAATTTTTATATACCAATAAATTTTTATAAACCATAATTAATTAATTAATTAATTTTCATTTAATAATATTTTGTTTAATTAAAATTCAAAATTTTAATTAATAAGGACAATTTCTTTCGATCATATTTCAAATTCTTTAATTTTATTTAATATTTAATTATGACTCAATTTAACCTTTTAAACCTTATATTTAACTTTCAATTTTAAAACGCTGACGTATAATCTCAACATGGAATTGATGCACGTGCTTAATTATCAAAACGTGCATGTTACTGAATACTTCTGTTTCAACAACCATCCACCACTTGACACGACATTTCGACAAGTTTTAAGGATTATTTGTTCGGTACTGTATAAATTGGACTTGTCTAATTTTTAGTTATTAAGTTAGTTTTGTGGTTTCACTTCGTTATTTCAATTATTGTATTATAAAAATCATCACTTAATATCTATCATGTTTCTTTAATCATTATATATTTTCTTATAATATATTTTTATTTACAAAGAGTATGAATTTTTAAAAATTTTGTATTTTAAATTTATAAATAAATTAATATAAGTCAGCATACTTCGTGCATAAAATTCCGTACTTTGCTGAAATTTAGAAAAGATTATCATATACGCAACATTTCTTTTATTTTTTATACTCTTTTATAATAATTAAATGTTTCTATTATGGTTGGCTTGTCATATCAATATTGCTTAAAAATGAAAAAAAAAGGAGTTGGGAAGGAGAAAGTGGTGGGTTTTTGGCAATTAATATACAAATATTAAATATGCCAAAGTGCTGAGTCATGTTCCATAAACTGTGAAAAATCCAGTCTTGATTCTTATACGTTATTCTATTGAATGTTGTTGTTGTTATTATTGAATTTATAAAAATTAATTGATTAATTAATTAATTAATTAATTTTTAACAATAAAAGTTATTAAAATAAGTTGAACTAAAAAATTAAAAATTAAAAATTAAAAATCGGATTAAAAAATTAGGCGGTTCAAAATTTTTACAATTGAATCAGCCGAATCGATAGAATAATTTAGTCATTAATAAATATTCAATTGTTTATATCTTAGGACGAGATAATTCTCTTATTGCTTGAGGTTTTAAGAATAAAATTTTCTTTAAATAATTTCTAAATTCATATAGGTATTTATAAGTTTACAAAATTTTTATGTAGATGATTAAATTTTAAGTTGAAAATCTATTCAATAATCATATTAACAAAAAATTAATAGATTTAACTTTTGACTTTTAACCTAAATTATAAGAGTTTTTAAAAATTAATCAATTAATTAAAATTATTACAAATTTACCATTTTATAATTTGTTATCCAAAATATAAATTAGGCATAGTTTTGTCCTCTACCAATCACATATTTATAATCTTCACTCAAACAAATTGTTTCTTTCTTTTTTTCTATGACTTCCGCGACTTGAAGTTTTTATTTTTATACGAATTTTGTATTTATAAACAGTCGAAAATGAATTAAAAAACAAAATGGCACGAGTGCATTAACTCGATTCATCTTGTTTACTCTTGAGTTGGGCATAGGAGAGCACAAAAAGGCGATCGATCACAACAACAATAATAATTCAGTAAGGTGAAATCCCGAGTTGAGGAGTTGCTCGGAAAAGATCCAGTAAATACTTAATAAACAAAAGTATGGTTGAATTGTTCAAACATTGACAACTAAAGTGACTTGGAAGAAGAATTGCGGATTATAATTATTATTGAAAGAAAGAAAAAACTTGAAGAAAAAGATTGGTGGCAACTTGGTCTTATCAACTTGTTGAAAGTGGAACATATTCAGAGAATCGATGATGTTAATGTTCTGCTCAGTTCAGTCCAACCAATGCCAGAAGTTTGTCGGAAAAAGGAACACTACACACCAGTTCGGTGGAGCTTAATCATCGTATCCACCATTAGAAACATCAGGTTTTACCATGAACATCAGTGGACTTATCGTCCGTTTAAAGGTTTTACCACCATCTTCTGAGAATAACATAATCATGACAATATCAGCTTTTTTCATATTGATCAATAATGAGATCAAATCCTAATCCAATCCAAGTCTTTTGTGGAATTACTGCCGACCCATCTGCACATTTTCTTGACTGTAGAGGAATGTGTGGTTGTACAGTTTGGTGAATATGAAGAAACTTAAACATCTTTGTTATATCTTACTAGGTATGGAAACGAGTTGAGTTGAGTATTCTTATATTCTCAATTATAGATACAAAGATAAGGAGCTATGTAGAGATGTTGATATCCCACACACTAAATAGAATAGAATGAGGTATTAGTGATAAAGAAATACCGATACTTGGCAATTCGAATGAACAAAGTGACAATCATGAACAAACCGGATAGGTCATAACTCTTGCCGAATCTGCCAATTAGGTTGGAGCATAGTATCCCCTTTTGAGTTTTGGACCCTTCAGAACAAAGCATCACCAAAGACCGAGTGCTTCTCTTCACTCTTACTAGTTAATGCTCCTTTTCTTTTTTAGTTAATTTAGTAAAATATTTTAAAATTTACTCAAATTTTTAATATTAACTTAATTTTTTAAAAACTAATATTAATTTTTTATTTATAGCAAAAATAATTTGACATTAAATTTTTTGTTAATTTTAATAACGTGACGAACTATATTATATTAGTTTTTATTCACGTGACAAATATTTTAATGTGTCAGTCATATAGAAATGACAATAGGTTGACTCATGAGTCCAGATTCATGTGATTTTAATGTGTCAACTTATAGGTTAGACTCAAGTTCAAACCGACCCGAGACTCAACTATTTTAAATAAGAGTTAGGCCTCGAATAGGTCTAGGCTCAACTAAAAAAGACATTATTTTATATTTTTAAATTTAAAAAATTATTTTAAAAAATTACCAGAACTAACCCATGAGCTGTGCCATTGTCATCCCCACAATCATGTAACAAAACTCCAATATGAAGTAATTTGCAATATTATCAAGACTAACAAAAAACTTAATGTTTAGATATTTTTACTATAAATTAAAAATTAGAATATTTTAGTATTTTTTAAATTTTAAACTAATATTTTAAAATTAAGTGAAGTTTAATAATTTTTTTTACAATTGATCATTTTTTTCTGCATCAATTCCTTATTCCAAGTACCATTATTTCAAAGTGTTAATAAAAATTTAAGGTATAATTATTTTGTTATAAATTTAAAATTAGAATATTTCATTACTATAATTTAATATTTAAAATAATAAATTTGTAATTTTTTATAATTAATCCTTTTTTTCCGTACCAGATTCCTTTTTCAAAGCACCATTATTTCAGACAATAATGGAATTGAATAAATGCTTTTATTAAAAGCATCGGAAGCTGAGGTTTAGAAGAAACTCGATTCGAGCCAAGTTCAGTGGGGTCCGGCACTTTGGCTTCGAGGAAGGATTCGAGCTTTGCCAAACATTCTTCGGTTCCGCGTTTTCGCATGTTGTTTCTGTCTCAGTCTCACATTGTCGCAATCAACTAACAACACACACACTGTGTCGTCTCCGTGTTAACGTTGCTGTCTGATCTCCCGTGGTCTTTGTCTTTCAAATTTCAATGCCTGTCATGATGAGATACTGGCCGGAAAGACAGAAAAAGAAAACCGGATCAAGGTGGTTTCAGATTCAAAACAGTGTAAAGTGTACGATTAGTTGTGACGAAGTAAACGGTGGAACTTTACCGAACCAAATCCATGAGAATTCGCCATCAAAGCTCGAACTTCCAAGTCTACTTTTCCTAAACAATTGGGGTTTGGACTTTGGAGAGGAAAGAGGGTTTGGTCGTAATATATTAATTAAACTTAATTTAAATCAATTATTTAAAATAATTATAATAAATTATTAATTTATATTAAATATAATTAACTTAAGAGCTAAATTTATATTAAAATTTAATTAAACATACCAAATTATTAAAAAATATATATATAATATAAAAGAGTGGCGTATCTTCTATCTTATTCAATGAAGTAATGATGGGTTTGGAAAAACTTGTGAAGAATGATTTAATAGTCATAGTCATTCATAGTCTTAGTCATTGTCATGTTGATTGCTCCATTTAGAAGCTTCATATCATCTCTTGTCAACTTCCATGGCTGACATCTTTTCTACTATACCTCTTACCAGAAAACGTCGTCTTCTCATCATTCTCTGTTTTTGCCGGTTGCCGCCCCATTCCCATTTTTAGGGTTAAATTCCTTTCACACTTATTTTCTCCTTCCTTTTTTTATTTATTTGTTAAAGGAAAAAAAAAGGACTTTTTGGATGGGTACTGGTATAGTGATGATGCTTAATACCCAAATATTAAGAATTTTTGTAACGGTAAGGTCACATTTTCAAATCACAAAAATAACTTTTTTGTAAAAATTATAAACGAATATTGATGACCCTCCTCAATTTTCACAAAACTAAGAGCTTTGTGTATTGGGGTACGTTGATTTGACCTTTTTTTGTAAAAGTTTGACTTAATTTATAATTAATTTTAGTATGGTTTATTAACTTTATATTGTGATCAAATCCATTTTACCAACCCCAATTATACTTTGTGAATCTATGATTACTTAATAGATCACCAAATTTGAACAAACAACAAAGTAAAGGGACTTGGGTCAAGTAGACAAGTGAAAAAAGAATGATAAAAGATTGTGGTATCAAATAATGAAATTATATTTTCTCATCCTAATTACAGCTTGTAGAACCACAATTAATGAATAAATTACCAATTTTAAGCAAACAACACAGTAAAATCATGATGTGAAGATAAGTCTAAAAGTTAAATTGGTAAGTTAAGAGATTCAAAATTTTAAAGATTCAACTGGTATTAAATTGTTACAAAAAGTTGAAGTTTAACCGTAAAAAGAAAATCTTAATTGAAATTAATTGTTTTATTTTATTTTAGTTTATAAAAATCGATTAGCTGATAAAAGTTAGTCGATCACTCAATAAATTGATTAACAGAGATTATTAAAATAAATAAAACTGAAAAGTTGAAAAATAAACCTAAAAGTTGGTTGATTTAAGATTTTCACTATTAAACCGAAAAATGTACTTCATTTTTTGGGTCAACCAAATTTTATCCGAAATAAATTTATATTAAATTAAACATTGAGTCATGTTGAATTAGGCTATCGAGTTATGGACTATCATATAATGTTACTTGCTCTATCAAACACCACTCAGGACCCATTTTATGTTTCAATGTGGGCTTATTACACATCCACTTGTAGAGGAAAGTCGCACTGAGCCCATTTTCCAGAAAACATGGACTCGGTCTAACGGTAAAACGTGCGATTAAAGTTGAATGGTCACTCAGCGCAAAGTTGGGAGTCAAAAGTCCAAACTCAAACGTTGAGGGAGTCCAAAGTCCAAGGAAAGCTTCTAAGTTTCTAACTTTCAATGTCACAACTTGAAAAGGGATTCCCACTGACACTGCCGGCCAACCTAAGCCAACGGTCAAATCGAAAAAGTGAAACATAGACCAAAGTTGTCTATTTTTCTAAGGCTATAAAAACTACCTCTTGATAGTTAAAGGTAAAAACTTTTTTTTTTTAAATTAAATTAATTTTTAAAAAAATTCTTCTAAATTTTAATTATTTAAAAATTTTATGTTTTTAGATTTCCGTTAAAAATACACATATAAATATTCTATATAGATTAATCAAATATCACTGATGTGATAATCTGACCAGCCCCTTAGGAGTTGGTAGAGTAGAAGACATGAGGAAAAAGATCTTGTGTTCAAATCTCCTATCTACATTTTTCGATCGAATTTGTTGTACATGGTTTGTCTAGTGTGGAGTACCCGATTAACGTAATTTGTAGGCTATTGTATCAGTTCAGAGATTCACTCAGTGCGCATCCAAAGAATAACAACAGCAAGTTCCTTTGTTTTTAAAAAATGTGATAATCTAGCTAAACTCTTTAACCTTACTCTAATCAATTGAAATTGACTTAAATTAATTATTTATGATAATTATAATAAATTATTAGCTTATATCAAATTCAATTTATTTTATTGAAGTTTAAGAGTTAGGTTAGATCGTCGTGTAAGTAGCATTTGATTAATCTATGTATGATATTTATGACACGTGTTTTTGTATTAGTTTTACCGAGGTTTAAGAAAAAGGGTTTTTAATATTTAAGAAAAATTTTCTAATTTTTTTAACTATATATGAAATATTGTTCTTAATTTTCTTGTTCTTTCAAATACTTTATGGAATTGCCCTTAAATGATGTAACACATTACCAAGTCGGCCAGTAACTAATTTTAGTGGCTAACAATAGGTTTGACATTTTTATCCAATCAAATTCAAAGTCAATTTGAAGTTTAAAAAGTCAATGAAAAGCTCGAAACTTGCATACCTTTTAAAATGTTATTATGTATATATTCAAAAACACAATTAATGGATATGAAAAATGTTCACAAGTCTCAATCATATCACGAAAAACTAAAGGAATATATCCTTTTTAATATTTTAAAAATTAGACTAAAAGTCAAACCTATAAAAGATTAAGGTATAAAAGGTTTAAATCGTATTAGATTATTTTAAAAAGGATTAAATATTGAATAAAATAAAACAATTGAAATATGATTGAAAGTTATTAACGTTACTCATCGAAATTAAAAAATAAAATTATTAAATAAAAATTAATTGATTTATTTTTGTTTATAATAACTTATTAATTTATAAAATTGATGGATTAATTAATAAATTGATTAATTTTTAATAATAAGAGTTATTAAAGTAAATCGAACCGAAAATTTTAAAATTAAATCTTAAAATTAGACAGTTTAAAATTTATACGATTAAACTGTTAAATGGGAAAAAAATTTCAAGTTGAAATTAAAAATTAACTTTAGCCATCTACTTGGAAAATACAATAAATAAGAAAAAACATGCCAGATGCGGGGAAGGAGGCAAATAATTAAACATGCACGACGCGTGAAGAAAACGTCAAACCTCAACTAGTAACATTAAATAAAAAAAAAAAAATATATATATATATATATATATATATATATTCCCTTCATATTCAACTCGTCCTTGGTTGAACCAAAAAGCTTTTCGTTTCATGGGCTCCGACGTTTGGGACGCCTTCTAGCTTCGCTCCTGTTTTCTCTGGGTCTCTTCTTGTCTATCTTTGCCTTCCATCAAATAGGGATTTTGATTGTTTTCTTCGGAAGAAGAAGATGGGGAAGTACATGGAGATTTTGGATGCGGGAGTGAGGATAGCTACGAGGTTTCACTCCCATTGCCCACAAACGGCACGTATGTATTATCACCCGCCGGCTTCTGATGACCACCCCAACCGCCACCAGGAACACGGCTTCGTCGGCGGCGGCAATCTTACCTCAGGAGGAGTCGGGTTTTACTTTTACGGGGCAAAGGCAGCCGCAGGTTTGGACCCAAAAGAGTTCATTCTTTCGTGTGTTTGAATGATGTTCGGGAAACATGATTGTTGCGACCGATTTTGAGGTTGCTGTCTTGTCTTCTTGCAATAAAATGATAATGGAAATTGAAGAGGAACCTTTTCTTTTTCACTTTTTTTTATATTTTACTTAAGATTATAACTATTAAAATTAAGAATTTAATTTTGTTCTAATTCATATAATATTATTTTAGTTAAATATTATAAATTATAATTTAGTGTTAAATATTTATTTTAAAATAATTTTATAATTTGAAGGCAAGATTAAGAGCAACTGATACAGTTTCATTACAATGTACACAAGCAAATCATGGGTACACAATGCGTACAATTAAAATCAAGCCAGATAGTAACGAAAAATTAACGAGGAGGCGGAGGTAAAGGTGATTATAGTAGGTAGGGGAAGCAGGCCGGGGGTTGAAATTGAAAGTGCCAAACATCTTAGGGTAATGTTTTGGCAGATTTAGTCCACCTTCTTAATATGTACTGATGCGGAATCTGTAAGATTTGTTTTGCTTCCAGCACCTTTAGGGCGTGGCAACATAAAATGCCAGCAGATTCAAATTTCTTGCAACTACATTCTACGCTGCAATCATTGCTGCCATTGAGCACCACACAAAGTATAATGTCATCCTTTCCGATCTCTTTGGCCTTGAACACATGCAGATTGCTATTGCGTAAAACTTCTTCTACTTGGACGAAAAAGACTTTAAACAACTCCTGCTGAAAGATTTCGAAGACTGCATCTGTGTATTTACTGGCTGCTTGTTTCTCAATCGAACTGTTCTCTAGTATCATCCAAGGCTTAAACTCCTTGCAACGATAATCTTGTCGTAATTCCTCCAGTCGAAGCCGCTTTGATATTTCTAGATATTTCTGAACAAGTGTTGACAAACTACCAGCCCCAATTGTAAAAGTTGGAAAAGCATAACGATACGGAATGGCAGCTGTGAAGGAATGTTTACTGAATAAAGGAGACCACTTTTCCCTAGACGCATGCAGATTGACCATCCATGGATTTCCACAGTGATCGAAGAGCTCAAGTAAGGACGTCCATCTTGGCTTGAAATCTTCCTCTGTTTTACATTCATAGATGAATTGACAGAAGACGTTTCTGAAAAGAACCTGCTCACAACTTGTTAGATGCTTTGATGAGTTCCTCATGATATACCATAAACCAATTTTCTGCTGTGTTTTTGGCATCATAGATTTTATTGCATCACCCATTTCCAGGCCCTCGTCGGTGAAAATAGTTTTAGGTTGGCGTCTCCCCATTGCTTCCACAAATGTATCAAACAACCAAATATATGTCTCCATGCTTTCATCTAGCAGAAAAGCACAGCCGTATGGTATAATCTGCCGATGATGATTGATTCCTCGAAATGCTGCAAAAATCATGTCATATTTTTCAACTTTCACTCTTGTGTCTAGAATAACAACATCACCAAAGATTTCGTAGTCTCTCTTCGACTGACCATCCCTCCAGAAGATGTTAGTCACGCGGCACTTGGAATCAAGTTGGACCGTGTAGAAGAATAATGGATCTTCCAACTGCAACTGTCTCAGATAATTTATCAAACTTTGAGCATCTTCGGCACCTAGGTTAGTTTCTTCCTTCTTTTGCACATAGGATACGATACCCATCTTGTAAATTTCTACAGATTTTGTTGCCTCACCATCTTTTTTGTTGGCATTCACCTCCAGTGATTTGGACACTGGTATCGTAATACTTGGAACACTAAGCGGGTGGTTATGCCCTTCTAAAAATTGGGAAATCACCCATTTTCCATCTTCTTCTACTGTAAGCTGGATCCTGGCCTCGCAGCCAATTCTAATTTCTCTTCTTTTGTACTTCGTTTTCTTGTCGTGTTGCTTTTTTGATCGAAACCCTTCTCTTGAACAAAAGAAGAATCGCTTTCTGATTGCTCCACTGGCAAATCTTTCGACTTTTGCTTTCCTTACTCGAAAACCAATTCCTCTAGAATAGTTTGAATAGAACTCGTAAGCCTCTTCCTCAGAAGAGAATTTCATTCCAACTTTTGGCACAGGTACAGAAAGCTCTTGCGAAATTTCTTCTGCATTAAAAGTACCCTTTGTCTGGATTTCATTTTCATTTTGAGGTACTGAACTTCCATGAACCAAATCATTATCTAACGACAGATTGTGATTCTCAACAGCATCCACCCCCTGTTTCAACA
>JAOTAY010000175.1:34190-47621 GCA_025629805.1 Erythroxylum baracoense | reverse complement strand
GAATCCAGCATTTCATTCAAAGACAAAACACATTCGAGTTCAGTATCACTTCGTTCGTGAGAAAGTGGAAGAAGGAACAGTAGATATTCAGAAAATTCATACAATGGGTAACCTGGCAAATTTTATGACAAAAGCTATCAATGGTGACAAGTTTATGTGGTGTCGATCCTCGTGTGGCCTGACAGAGACGTAAGTAAAATGAAGCGATAAGGTGGAAAGAATAGTGTGAAGATCTGATTAACTCTCAATCACATCTTCAAGTGGGAGAATTGTCAAAAATAGTAGGCACCATTCGGTGCTTACCAAAACAAAGAATGAAAGTCTAACATGGTAGGCATTTCGATGCCTACCATGCTTGGCCATATCCTCATCCTCCTGCCTATAAATAGGCAGGAGATAAGGGAGCAAAGCATTCCAATCTTAAAAGAGAGGTGTGAGGAGAGAGAAAAAAAGAGAGAGAAGCACAAAAAATATTTTGTGTATTTTGAGTGTAATTTTTTCCTTGTAATTCTCCAATTTTTTTAGTAGTAAAATTCTTCTATTCTTGCCCGTAGTTTTTACTCTAATTTAGAGGTTTTCCACGTAAAATTTGTGTATTCATTACTATTCCGTTCAGTCCTATTTAACTGCAAACCTGCTCTAATCCAATCAATTTTCACAACAGCCATAGGTTAGCTTCACGTCCATTAACTTGATCTTAGTGCATGGCTGCAATTTAGTACACTCAAATTTTACTGCAACTTGGTTGCTGATGTTCCATGGTTGTCTACATACGTCACGTCCCTAATCTTCACCCCCGAGTTCTGTGACGATGGGAAGAAGACGACCAAAAATTAGAAAATTTTGAAGCTGATATTCAGGTGATCATACGGAAATTGTGGTTCAGGACATCAAGACAAGAAGATATATCGCTTTCTGGTATATGTAGTATCCCTCTTACAAAACTTCAAGCTTGACTGGAAACTGATCACCGGAAAGGTTCACTATTTGCTATAGCATACCTGTGATGGGCAGCTATTGCTCTCGGGACAGTAGCGCTGATCAATTACAATGGGACTTTAGACATTGTTCATAATGACATGTCGAAAATGGATTCTCCTTGCTAAGCCATTACTTTTTCTTCCCCAAGTCTTGATTCTAACCCCGTTAAGTGTATCAGTGAAGGTTATGCTCTTCACTATCACATTCTCAACACAGGGCTCCTTCGGGCTCCAGCCAAGACTCCCAACACTACACTAGTACTCACATGGTGATCAATCTATTACTACTCACGCACTCCTATCTTATTTATCACGGCAAATAAGTGTACAGGACGACATTGTTATAGACATTTATGTCCTCTTATTTGCCAGAAAACAATGTAGAGTAAGATTTAAAATTACTAGATTGTGTTTTAAACTAGTGGCCGTGAACTGTAGCAAGAAAATTCGTACGATGACAAAGTAGAGCGTAAGTGCATTTGTTGGCCCCATTTAAAACCTTGACGTGACTATGAAATGCATATATGTAAAAACAAAATCAGGGTTAGTACTTTGTAGTGAGAGACCTTATTCCATGACCGGGACCACAATTGACTTGGTCTACCAGCATGTTAGTTGTACCAGGTCCAATAGATATGCAATCGTCTCCTGTTCCGAAGGTTGAGTTCAGAATTGTTATGCTCCATGATGTCTGTACATGGATACCGTCGGTGTTCGGACAATCACCGGAGTCAGAGTTTGTGAGCCCACATTGTTGCAATCCTTGACGAGAATGTGGAACAATTGGCTGTCCAATGATGTTAAGCCATTGAGCACTATGTTGCTGGAACTGACGAAGCTCAGGGACTGCGAACATTAATACACAAGCAATCTCCAATTAATTTGATACTGCATTTAAACTTCTTGCCATTAGTGCCAGAATGCAAGATGCACAAGAGCCGGAAAACTTGACAACTGTTAGTGTAGCTCAAAATAAGAACAGGGTTGGAGGCACTAATGCAATCTAATTTGAGCAAGGAGTAATTAATCCAATTCAATTAGGCTAGCAAAAAAAAAACAAGGAATAGCTTAGGATACTCCAGGAACTTTGTCCCTGATGCATTAATTATCTGCTTCAGGTCTCATAGGATAGAAGCAAGGATAAAGGGTTGAAACAATATTCATAAACTTACTCGGACGTTCCACTGGGGATAAAATTATTGAGAATAAACAGCACATAAATACATATTTATGCCATTTTCTTAATTATTCATTAAAATGACACTGAAAACAAATTTAATTAATGACAAATAGCTAATGTTGGATTTTTTTGAACATAAACGATAGAAAGAAGAGTGAGCAGAGATAATGAGAATAATGAGATAAAAGGAAATGACGTTAACTCACACACTTGCATTAACTTATCATAATAAAGCCTTATTATGCCTTATATAAGGCTTGACGCATAGTGATAAACATGGGTCACAAAAGCATTAATAAAAAAACTACCCACTACTATCGTGACTCAACAACTCAGAAATACTTTACTGACTTCCTAAAGACTCGGACAACTAAAGAACTTGGCTAAACATGTGACATACATTAAACTAATTCTTAACAGCTAGGAAAAGAAGATCGAAGAAATATGATAGACCAGTAGGCCATATGGTCATAAGAACAGTTTGTCCTTTATTGCACGCACCATTGCTCCGTAAGGACAATCACTCCTACTCCACTTGCAAGACCACAATCCAGAGCCTTGTCCATCGAGCACACCCCCGTGAACCCTAACCCCATGTACATTCTCAAACAAAAGCCAAGCTTCTGCAGTACCTGGATTCCTCCGATCACCAGAAGGAGCCACAAGAGTGCCTTCGAGATGTAGCTTGATATTACTCTTGCATTGTCCACAAAAAGCTACGCTGCCCAACAAGAACCTTCCCTGTGGAACATATATGGTGACATGCTTTATGGAGCTACATGCTTCCGTCCATGCAGCGAGGAAGGCACTTGTGTAAGGATTTTTTAATCAAACATGTAGGCTTATCAGTGTATAATTGTGTATAAAGGTTATCATATAAAGTTGATCCCAATTAATTAAAGTGATCTAATATGGTCATTGTATTTTGAGCTTTACGTATCTATTTTAAGTATGGGTTTTATTTGTATAGAGACTGGGTTTATAATTAATTTCTAGTTTTATGATGGGTTAAACTAGAAATTAGATTAAGATTTTACCCTAATAAAAGGAGTTATGGTCCTCAAATTAAACATACACATTCTTCTTTTCTAATATCCCATCATGAGAGAGAAAACAGAGAATTAAGAAAAAACTCTAGAAAAAAGGCTACGTTCTAATTTGAAAGACAAAACTACAAGACTCCAGTGCAGATTTCACAGTGAATTCATGTATACTTCCACTTTTATTAATTCTTGAAGATTTGATATGAACAAATCCTAACTTTAAGGGGATTAACAAAATATAACAAGTGGTATAAGAGCTTTGTCATAATTGGGTCATCAAAAATGATTGTTTTATTTTGTCTTCCATATGATTGGAGTATATTTTGTTCCTTTTCTTTGGATCTGGTTATTGGCATTTACGAATACGTGTCTTTATATCTCATGATTTCAGATTTGGTTATTTCGTACTTGCATATGGTTTAAACTCTTTGATTTAAAAAGAAAACACTGAACGAATCGTCTTCTATTTTGGTGGATTTTTTTTTGTAAAGCCTTTAACGACTTTCAAGAACGTTTCATGACTTTCTAAAAATGTTTATGTTGTCTTAAAATGTTCTGATACACAAGATCCTCAGAAGAGGTGAGTGTAGAGCATACTTGTCATCGTACCAAGACAAGATAGAACATTATAAGACTACGAGTTTTTAGGGAAGAGAGAGAGATAAGCATCTTAGAGTTTAAAGAACGTATCTGTTTTAGCATCTTAGAATTTAAAGCTTTAGTTTTGACCTTTGGATAATCCCTAAAAAAGTCAACGGTAAAATAGAAAAAAAAATTTAAAGCTTTATCCATGCTGTGTGTTTCAGAATTTAAAGAAAGACTAGCAATAATCCTAAAGTTTAGCATCTTATAAAGTTTTAAATTCATACTTATTAGTATACATGTTATGGAATAATATTATGAGGGATGAGTTTTGGGGTTGTAAATTTATAATTTCTGGCTTGATTTGTAAAATTTTAACTCAAATCTCAATTTAAGTTGACAGGATTGTCATGACATAGAATCAAGAAATTTGAGCTATGACTATTGGCCCCAAGTCTGGTTTCTATTTTATGGCGAAAAGGAGCAAAAATTAGGAAATTTTTAAATAAAAAAATATATAATTAATATCAAGATAAAAAGAATTCAATTTCTTAGTGGGAGTTTAAACAATTAAACAAACAAACAATTAAAATAAAACAAACAAATAAATAAATTTGTAAAAGTCACAGGTGTGACTATAAAAAGTCACAGCCGTGTATAGTCACATCATAAGAACAAAACTCACGGCCGTGAGAGGGAGCACGATCGCGACTTTTGGTGAATAGTGGGATTATTGTGATCGTGCACTTTCCTGCTGCACCCTCTTACTTCAATTCTTCATAACTTTCAATCCCGAAATTCAAAAATTACAAACTTTATGTCGTTAGAAAGCTAAGAGAAAGAGCTACAACTTTCATGAAGAAAAATTTATCTAATTCTGCCCAGATCAATACAGTTTATTCATTGAAGTTTCAGAATACATTTTCATTCCTTTTTCCTTTATGCAATCTGGAAAAACTACTACCTATATCAAAAGATCCAAATCCAATAAACACAATCCATACACATAAGACTCCTAACAAAACAGACTCTCCACCCTTCAATTTATTTAAGAAGAATTTATCCAAAAACCATTAAACAACTAACAATTTATTCTGAACACAATAACACTAACAGAAAAGAAATTTTATACACATATATAAAAGAAGTTCTTTCATTCATTTCTCAACAAAACAGAGTTTCATCACTCAGATGTTACAAGGTTTATACATAACTTCAATTACATATTAATAGTCAAAACAGTAGCATAATCTAAAAATACAATGTGAATGCTCATACTTGACATGCTTCTAAAGTATCAAAAGGTTCTTAACTAACTTAGTTACAAAAATAGAAATTCTTGGAGTCAGCCGAAGTTTTTGCAAGGTTTGATATTGATCTACTATTTCTTCACCTAAGGAGCAGAAAAATTATGGGGTGAGCTGGGAAGCTCAGTGGCTAATATGTTTATAGCCAGTGATAACGAACTACATGCACAATCAAGTATATATGTATATATTCATTGCATTTTAGACTTAGCAAATTACACTATCCAAATTCTAAATTTTGAGAATTTACATAGACATGAATACATCACCACATAAATCAGATCATATGTTTCATTTAATAATCACAAAATAACACTCAATTATGCTTCATATTTCAACAAATTAAGATGCAATGCACAAATATAATGGCTCGAGAGAATCCTATAAAACATAATGGCGAAACCGAAGTTTACACCATGAATAGAATGAGTCCATTTTTCGGGGCTCATGTACTACAAGCGGGTAGCCGGGAGAAGACTTTAGGTTAATATGCACGTGAAAAACAGAATAGTATCTCTCTTACCCACACAAGCAAATTTTCCACAGCTTACATATTCCATATCATACTCATACTTTCATGCTTTCATGCTTTTCTTCTGTTCATTAATACCAAATATAGCAAAATCTTTCAAAGTAAACATAATAACAAATCACAATGCATTTTTCCCACATTCACAATGTTTCAAGACAAGAAATATACATACAAAATCAAATAATACAGTCCATCATTACAAAAACTATAAACATATTAACCTACCTATTTACTTGTAACTTTAAGATCAAGTTTGTTCTTCTTCTTACTCTTGATTTCGAGGTTCTTGGTTCTCTTCAAACAAACATATTTTCATTCAATCAACATACATGAATAGAACTTCCATAAAGCTATATTCTTCAAAAATAAGCTTAGACTTAATCTACTCTTTGTTTATCTAAGCTAGAAGAACTAAGATCTAGTTAAAGGTTTACAAAAATATAAGAACACAAATCTCTTATTCCTTTGTTTCTCTCTTCATTTTTATCACATAACCTATTTTCTCCACTTCCTTCTTCTATCAAAATAAGAAGAATAATAAAGGTTACCTAAAAACTCAGCTAAATATTCTTCTTCCTCTTCTTTCTCCCTGCTCTTTTCTTTTGTTCTTCTTCTCCTTTCTATGCTTCAGTTTTCTCCTTCTCTTCTTCTAGTTTCTTCTACAACTTTCTCTCTTTTCTTTCTTACTGTACACAACTCTTTTCTCTTCTTTTCTTATTAGTTTAAGACCAACTTTTATCTTTCCAAGTTTACCCTTCCTTATTAATCTAATGCCTTCTAACTTCTTAACTTAATTCTAACTTTTTCTTTTAATACATGCAAACACATATACCAACTCCAAAATTTCTAATCCAATAATTCAAATTTTCAGCTCATGCTTGCTAATTTATTAAAATAAATTCTAAGAAAAATTCAAGCTCCAACATTTCTCCCCCTTAAAGAATTTTGTCCTCGAAATTCTTACCTGAGTCTACAAACAGGTGTGGATACTTCTCCTTTATAGCTTCCAAAGATTCCCAGGTTGCTTCCTCTCTTGAATGATTCCTCCATAAAACTTTAACCAGTTTCACAGTCTTGTTTCTCAAGACCTTTTCCTTTGAATCTAGAATCGCTACTGGTTGTTCTTCATAAGTAAAATCCTCCCTTAATTGAACCTATAAAGGTTGGACTATGTGCGAAATATCTGATCTATATCTTCTTAGCATTAATACATGGAAGACATTGTGAATTTTGGATAACTCTGGTGGCAAGGTTAACTTGTAGGCAAGAGGCCCAATCTTCTCAATAATCTCATAAGGGCCTATTTACCTTGGACTGAGCTTACCCTTTTTATTAAATCTTAAGACTCCTTTCCGTGGTGAGGCTCTAAAAAATAATTTGTCTCTAACTTCATATTCCATCTCCTTCCTATGTGCGTCTGTATAGCTCTTCATCCTGTCTTGAGCTGCCTTGAGTTTCTGTTTTACCAATTTAATCTTGTCAACTATAGCTTGTACCAACTCAGGCCCTAAAAGTTTTCTTTCACCTTCCTCATCCCAACAAATAGGAGTTCTACACCTCCTACTATACAAAGCTTCATAAGGTGTCATTTGAATTCTTGAGTAGTAGGAATTATTATAAGCAAACTCAATTAAAGGAAAATGATCATCCCATAAGCCTTTGAAGTCCATTACACATGCTCTTAACATTGCTTCCAATGTCCTTATTATCTCCTCTGATTGATCGTCATTCTGCGAATAGAAAGCTGTGCTAAAATGCAACTTAGTTCCCAAAGCCTCTTACAAACTTTCCCAGAATCTGGATGTGAATCTGGGATCCCTATATGAGACTATAGAACTTGGAATCCTATGAAGTTTAATTATTTCATCTATGTATTTCTTGGCTAGGGCATTCAAAGAATATGTCTATCTAATTGGCAAAAAAATGTGCTGACTTGGTTAGCTTGTTGACACACCAAACATTTTCCAACATACTCTGCAACATCTTTCTTCATTCCTCACCACTATAAGTGTTCTTTTAAATCTCTATACATTCTAGTGCTCTTCGGATGCATTGCATATGGAGCATTGTGCGTCTCATCAAGAATTTCGTCCTTCAACTCTTGCATATCTGGAATACATAATCTGTTGCCTACCACCATCAATTTATCTCCTCTTATTCCTATTTTAGAGGCCTTACCATTTTTAATTTCTTCTCTAAGCTTGCTCAAGTATTCATCTTGTTCCTGCAATTCCTTAATCTTCTCGTTCAATACTAGCCTTACTCTAAAATTAGCCAATATACACCAGGATTCGACTTGCCTCAACTTCACCTTAAGTTTGGCTAATTCCTTCAGCAAAGGAAGATATATCATCTTCACATGCGCCATAGTAGATTTCCTGCTCAGTGCATCCGCTACTACATTAGCTTTCCCCAGTTGTAGTCTATCATCATGTTATAGTCCTTCTATAATTCTAACTACCTTCTTTGCCTCAAATTTAACTCTTTTTGGATCATCAAATATTTAAGAATTTTTTGCTCTATAGATACCCTGGTGATGACTCCATATAAATAATGTATCCATATTTTTAATGCAAAGACTATAGCAGCGAATTCCAAGCCATGCGTGGGATAATTCATCTCATAGGGTTTTAATTGCCTGGAAGCATAGGCAATCACTTTATTTCCTTGTATCAACACGCACCCCAATTCTTTCCTCGAGGCATCACTATATACCGTATATCCATCACTACCAGAAGGCAAAGTCAGAATTGGTACAGTTATAAGCTTCTTCTTTAATTCCTCAAAGCTTTTCTAATAGTCTTCTATCCATACAAACTTCTGACTCTTCGTTGTTAATTTGGTAAGTAGAGCTGCAATCATAGAAAAGCCTTCTACGAATCGTCTGTAATAACCGACTAATCCCAAGAAACTCCTCACTTCTACTACATTCTTAGGTGCTTCCCATCTAACGACAGCTTCTATTTTTCATAGATTCACATGTACTCCTTTTTCAAAATGATGTGTCTAAGAAATACTACTTTCCTTAGCCAAAATTCACATTTATCAAATTTGGCATACAACTTTTTCTTTATCAATGTCTCCAAGGCAATCCTTAAATGTTCTTCATGCTATTTGTCGCTCTTAGAATAAACCAATATATCATCAATAAAGACTATGATAAATTGGTCTAGGAAAGACTTGAAGACTCTATTCATTAAGTCCATGAAGGCTGCAGGGGCATTGATTAATCCAAAGGGCATAACTAAGAACTCATAATGCCCATATCGTGTTCTAAAAGCAGTCCTTGACACATCAGACTCCTTTATTCTCAATTGATGATAACCTGATCTTAAGTTTATCTTAGAGAAGACTTTTACTCCTTGCAATTGATCAAACAAATCATCTATAGTGGGAGAGGATATCTATTCTTGATAGTGACATGATTGAGCTTCCTGTAAGCCACACACATCCTTAAGGATCCATCTTTCTTTTTCACAAAAGAACCGAAGCCTCCTAAGGCGAAGAGCTAGGCCTAATAAAACCTTTCTCCAACAGCTCTTCTAACTGCTTTTTAAGCTCCTTCAATTCTATCGGAGCCATTCTATAAGGTGGAATTGATATTGGTGTCATGCCTGAAAGAAGCTCTATGGTGAATTTAATCTCTCTAGGTGATAGTAGTCCTAGTAATTCCTCTGGGAAGACATTTGAAAATTCTCTGGCCACAGGAATGATTTCTAATTTCTCTTCATCTACCTTCTTGTCTACCATATATGCCAAAAATGCTTCACATCCTTTCCTCATCATCTTCTCTACTGTTAGAGTTGAAATAATTCTAGACGGGCTTGTTTTCTTGGTTCCCACAAACACCACCTTTTCACCTTTGTCCAACACAACTCTACCGTTTTTTGTTTACAATTCAAATTGGCATTATATTTTTCTAAGGTGTCCATGCCCAAAATCACATCTAATCCTTTCATCTCCAATGGCATTAAATTCACCAATAATTTCAACTCACCAATACATATTTCACACTATCGATAAACATGACTAATAATGACATATTAGCCAATCAGGGTACTAACCATCAAAGGACTATCTAGTAAACTCAATTTTCTATGATACAAAGTCATATTTGACGAAACAATTGAGTGGGTAGACCCTGGATCAATCAAAACAATAATGTCATTATGAAACAATTTAACCACACTAGTAACAACCTCTCGAGTTACTTCTGCAAATACTCTGGCTAGTGCTTGTCCCCTCGGTCTTCCTGGAGGATTTACTTTCTTGGCTGCACTAGCACTGCCCACTTTAGTTGCAGACTCAACTCCCACAGTCTTAATCCTTCTTAAAGCTTGCATCTCAGTTCCCTCTCTCATTGCATACTGTGGACATTCCCTAGCCATATGCCCTTTCTCTCCACACTTAAAACAAGCGTCAGTCAGTTTATAGTACTCCCCTTTATGGAATTTGCCACAATGATTGTATTTGGGAAAAGATGGCTTTTCCCCCTCCCCTCTTCCCCTGCCTCCAACAGTCGAGACTTGAAGGGAAGTAGTTCTCGTTAATTTGGGCCTGCTTACACCATTGCTCCTAACATCAGACTATATGGGGAAGGTCCTGGTACTCCTTTCTGGCATAGAAACACTGTTAGTACCTCCTCTTCTGAGTTGTTCTCTTCCTTTCCTCTTTTTAGTCACTACGCTTTTATGTTTTCTACACTCTCCACCCTTAATGTAGCTTCTACCAATTGTTGAAAGTCGCAAAAATTTTGCATCACCACTTTCTCTCTTATGGCCAAATGCAATCCCGCTTCAAATCTTCGACACTTAGCTACTTCGTTCATCATCAGCTCAGCTACATATCTGCATAATTGTGTAAATTTGAGCTCATATTCACTCATCGTCATCTCCCTTTGGGTGAGACTCAGAAATTCCCTCTGCTTCTGCTGGATATACATCTCAGACAGATATTTCTTCTTATAAGTAGCTTGGAAATCTTTCCAGGTTAACACTGACGACTTTAACTAGCTCCCTGGTACGCTTTCTCACAAATACAGGGCATCTCCCTGTAGCAAGCTTACAGCATACACAGTCTTTTCCTCATCTTCACAATCCATCTATTCCAACATTCTTTCCGTCTTTTTCAACCAAGTCTCAGCTTCTTCTAGATTCCATAGAAATCCAGTGCGTCATACTTCCTCAGCTTACCTTGTAGCTGGGACTGGGGTGGAATTTGATGGGATCTGACCCATGGCTTGAACAAAAGCCTGAGCAAAGGCTTGGAACATTCTAGGATCAAACGGATTAGGCATTTTTTCTTGAGGAAGAGATGACTCAGGCATTTGTGGTTAAAAGGGCTTGCTATCCTACCCTACAATTGCCTTAGCAATCGCTGGGGCTCTAGACTCGTCAATACCCTCCTCTCTCGTTAGAGAATCAGGTGCAACAAATCCTTGCATAACTCCTCATGTTCTTCAATGAGGTGACATTTTACTCCTTCAATAAAACCTTATCATTTAGCTTACTTTCATTTTAAATCTTATTTCTTACATGTATGCATGATATCCATGTCACTTAACACAATCAATAAACTCAACAATGCAAACAAGAAATTTAGTAATACAAACATTTTATATCACACCATATATTTCATAGTATAACATATTCTAAGCCTAGGAATCTTCAGAAATCTTGGGTTCTGATACCAAAGATGTTAGCCCCGGGTCTGGTTCCTATTTCGTGGTGACAAAGCGCCAAAATTGAGGAAATTTTAAATATATATATATAATTAACATTAAGATAAAAAGAATTCAATTTCTTAGGAGGAGTATAAACAATTAAAATAAAACAAATAAATAAAAAAATTTTCAATTCAATTTCTTAGTAGGAGTATAAACAATTAAAATAAAACAAATAAATAAATAAATTTTCAAAAGTCACAGGCGTGACTATAAAAAGTCACAATTGTGAGAACAAAACTCATGGCCATGAGAGGGGGGAGGATTCGCGATCGTGCTTGTGCATGATTACAACTTTCCTACTACACCCTCCTATTCCAATTCTTCATAACTTTCAATCTTGAGTCCAAAAATTACAAACTTTATGTCGTTAGAAAGCTAAGAGAAAGAGATACAATTTTTATGAAGACAATTTTGTCTAATTCTGCCTAGATTAATAAAATTTATTCATTGAAGTTTCAGAATATATTTTCATTCCTTTTTCCTTTCTACAATCTGTAAAAACTACTACCTATATCAAAAGACTCGAATCCAACAAATACAATCCATACATATAAGACTCCTAACAAAACAAACTCTCCACCCTTCAATTTACTTAAGAAGAATTTATCTATAAACTATTAAACAACTAACAATTTATTCCCAACACAATAACACTAACAGAAAAGAAATTTTATACACATATACAAAAAAAGTTCTTCAACCCTTCTTTCATTCATTTCTCAACAAGATAGAGTTTCATCTCTCAGATGTTATAAGGTTTATACATAACTTCAATTACATATTAATGGTCAAAATAGTAGCATAATCCAAAAATACAACATGAATGCTCAAGCTTGACATGCTTCTAAAGTACCAAAAGGTTCTGAACTAACTTAGTTACAAAATAGAAATTCTTGGAGTCAGCTGAAGTTTTTGCAAGGTTCAATGTTGATCTACTATTTCTTCACCTGAGGTGTGGAAACATTATGGGGTGAGCTGGGAAGCTCAGCGGCTAATATATTTATAGCTAGCGATAATGAACCACACACGGAATCAAATACATCACCACACAAATCAGATCATATGTTTCATTTAATAATCACAAAATAACACTCAATTATGCTCTATATTTCAACAAATCAAGATGCAATGCACAAACATAATGGCTCGAGAGAATCCCATAAAACAGAATGGCAAAACCAAAGTTTACACTATGAATAGAATGAGTCCATTTTTCGGGGCTCATGTGCCACAAGCGGACAACTGGGAGAAGGCTTTAGGTCAACATGCACATGACGAACAAAACGGTATCTCTTTTCCCATACAAGCAAATTTTCCACAGCTTACATATTCCATATCATACTCATACTTTCATGCTTTTTATGCTTTTCTTCTATTCATTAATACCAAATATAGCAAAATCTTTCAAAGTAAACATAATAACAAATCACAGTGCATTTTTCCTACATTTATAATGTTTCAAGACAAGCATTATATGCACAAAATCAAATAATACAATCCATCATCACAAAAACTATAAACATATTAACCCACCTATTTACTTGTGACTTTAAGATCAAGTTTGTTCTTCTTCTTACTCTTGATTTCGATGTTCTTGGTTCTCTTCAAACAAACATATTTTCATTCAATCAACATACATGAATAGAACTTTCATAAAGCTATATTCTCCAAAAATAAGCTTAGACTTAATCGACTCTTAGTTTATCTAAGCTAGAAGAACTGAGATCTAGTTAAAGGTTCATAAAAATCTAAGAACACAAATTTCTTGTTCCTCTTCTTTCTCTCTTCATTTTTAGCACAAAACTTATTTTCTCCACTTCCTTTTTCTATCAAAACAAGAAGAATAATAAAGGTTACCTAAAAACTCAGTTGAATATTCTTCTTCCTCTTCTTTCTCCTTGCTCTTTTCCTTCCTTCTTCTTCTCCTTTCTATGCTTAGGTTTTCTCCTTCTCTTCTTCTAGTTTCTTCTACAACTTCCTCTCTTTTTCTTTCTTACTATACACGACTCTTTTCTCTTCTTTTCTTATTAGTTTAAGACCAACTTTTATCTTTCCAAGTTTACCCTTCCTTATTAATCTAAT
>JAOTAY010000175.1:0-13331 GCA_025629805.1 Erythroxylum baracoense | reverse complement strand
AGCATGCATTACAACAAAAAAGGTAAAAGATATTATTAATAAGTCAAGAAAGCATGTCATACTATTATTTGCAACTTAACAAATACAATTAAATCCTGAGCCTTATACTCAAAACATAAATACTAAACATATAGGTCTTAGGTATTAGGATTTAAGACTTAATGTAGGATTAAGGTATAAGGTTTAGGTTTAGGTTATAGGTTATAGGTTATATGTTAATGAATTTAGGAGGGGTTTAGGTCTTGGGGTTTAGGATTTGGAGTTTAGGTTTTAGGCTTTCCTATAATCTATATAACCTTAAACTTTAATCCTAAACACTAAACCCTAAATCCTAATACCTAAGACCTATATAACTAACCTACATCCTAAATCTAAACCTAATCCTTAAACTTTAATCCTAAATACTACAACCTAAAACCCAAAACCTAAAATCTAAAACATAAACCCTAATCCCAAAACATAAACCATGAACCTTAATCGTCAATCCTAATACCTAAGACCTATAACTTAAACCTATAACCTAAAACCTAAAAACTTTTATCCTAAATACTAACCCTAAATCCTAATTCCTAAGACCTATAACCTGTAGCTACTTCCTAAAACTAAACCTTAAAATTTAATCCTAAATCCTAAATCCTTTCCTAAATGCTAATATCTAAATCCTAAGTTCAAAACTCTAAACCTAAACCTTAAAACCCTAAAATTAAAAAATATCCTAACGGTAACTACATGCGTTAAAGAACGTAATTAATTAATATTCTTTACCAAACAGGGCAAAAAATAGTTACCTTCATACCATCTCTATCAAAACCGTCAAATCCAGCCATTGTTATCATCAACGAAGTCATATTCTGTGACAAAATGGAAATATAAATAATTACAATATTGAATTAAAGGTTCTCTTTGTAGTAAAATACTATAATTACACTTACCAAAATTGGATCCAAACAATACATGACTGAAGAAGCCCACGAAAGCTATTTTTTTAAAGAAAAGTAATATAATCAACAAAAAAGAGCAAATAATGCAATATAAACTAACCTAGCTATGAGTTATCCCTCGATCAACAATAGGTTAAAAATATCAGGCAGGATCCTCACGTCATTTAGATAGATTTTTCCTAGTCTTGCTTGCAACACCTACAAATGTACTTACAGCACCTCCAGTTGTGCTCGATATTGACAAATCAAAAAAGAAATCAAAATTTAGGAACTTCAAAAGTTAGCGACTATGCCAGGTATAAGCATGCATTACAAGAAAAAAGTTAAAAGGTATTATTAATAAGTCAAAAAAGCATGTCATACTATTATTTACAACTAAACAAATACAACTAAATCCTAAGCCTTATACTTAAACTTAAACACTAAACACATAGGTCTTAGGTATTAGGATTTAGGACTTAGGGTCTACAATAAAAGTTTAAGGTTTAGGCTTAGGTTTACGAATAGTTTACAGGTCATAGGTTAAATGGATTGAGGAGGGGTTTAGGTTTTGGGTAGGTTTTAGACTTTTTATAATCTATACAACCTTAAACTTTAATCCTAAACACTAACAACTACAATTATTTGCAATCCTAAACATTAATAAGTCAGGAAAGCATGTCATACTATTATTTGCAACTTAACAAATACAATTAAAAGCCTTAGACTTAAACTTAAATACTAAACATATAAGTCTTAGGTTTTAGGATTTAGAACTTACTGTTTAGGATTAAGGTATAAGATTTTGGCTTAGCTTATAGGTTATGGGTCATAGGTTAATGGACTTAGGAGGGGTTTATGTAACAGCCCAGACCACCCGCTTGAAGATATTGTCCGTTTTGAGCCTCGGCCTCTCGGGCCTCGAGCCCTAACGGTTTTGTTTTTCCAGTGTGTTAGCCTCTTTAGGGCATTATTCCCACAGGACTTCCCAAGAGGTCACCCATCCTGGTACTGCTCTTGCCCTAGCATATTTAACTTCAGAGTTCTGATGGGATCTGGTGCGTTGGGGCATGAAAAACGCGTCTACAAGGGAGAGGTATCCGTACCCTTATAAGGCATGATTCGTTCCCCTCTCCAACCGATATGGGATCTACGCTCCGCGGCACTGTGGCCGTTGGGTAGTCTCACCTCCCCTTAGGAGGCCAGCATCCTCGCTGCATACCGATCCGGGTACTGGCTTTGATACCAATTGTAACAACCTAGACCACTAGCTTGCAGATATTGTCCTCTTTGAGCCTCGGCCTCTCGGGCCTCGTGCCCTTACGGTTTTGTTTTTCCAGTGTGTAAGCCTTTTTAGGGCATTACTCCCACAGGACTTCCCAGGAGGTCACCCATCTTGTTACTATTCTTGCCCTATCACATTTAACTTCAGAGTTCTGATGGGATCCGATGCGTTGGGGCATGGAAAACGCGTCTGCAAGGGAGAGGTATCCCCACCCTTATAAGGCATGCTTCGTTCCCCTCTCCAACCGATATGGGATCTACGCTCCACGACACTGTGGCCGTTGGGTAGTCTCACCCCCCTTGGGAGGCCAGTGTCCTCGCTGCATACCGATCCGAGTACTGGCTCTGATACCAATTGTAAAAGCCCAGACCACCCGCTTGTAGATATTGTCTGCTTTGAGCCTCGGTCTCTCGGGCCTTGCGCACTCACGGTTTTGTTTTTCTATCGTGTAAGCCTCTTTAGGGTATTACTCTTACAAGACTTCCCAGGAGGTCACCCACCCTGGTACTGCTCTTGCCCTAGCACAGTTAACTTCAGAGTTCTGATGGGATCCGGTGCATTGGGGCATGGAAAATACGTCTGCAAGGGAGAGGTATCTGCAACCTTATAAGGCATGCTTTGTTCCCCAACGGCCATAGTGTTGCGGAGTGTAGATCCTATATTGGTTGGAGAGGGGAACAAAGCATGCCTTATATAAGGGTGCGGATACCTCTCCCTTGTAGACGAGTTTTTCATACCCCAATGCACCGGATCTCATCAGAACTCCGAAGTTAAATGTGCTAGGGCAAGAGCAGTACTAAGATGGGTGACCTCCTAGGAAGTCCTGCAGGAGTAATGCCCTAAAGAGGCTTACATGCTGGAAAACAAAACCGAGAGGGCGCGAGACCCGAGAGGCCGAGGCTCAAAGCGGACAATATCTGCAAGCGGGTAGTCTGGGCTGTTACAATTGGTATCAGAGCCAGTACCTAAATCGGTATGCAACAAGGACGCTGGCCTCCCAAGGGGGGTGAGACTACCCAACAGCCACAGTGCCCCAGAGCGTAGATCTCATATTGGTTGGAGAGGAGAACAAATCATGCCTTATAAGGGTACGGATACCTCTTCCTTGCAGACGCATTTTCCATGCCCCAACGTACCGGATCCCATCAGAACTCCGAAGTTAAATGTGTTAGGGCAAAAGCAGTACCAGGATGGGTGATCTCTTGGGAAGTCCTACGGGAGTAATGCCCTAAAGAAGCTTACATGCTGGACAAACAAAACCGTGAGGGCGCGAGGTCCGAGAGGTCGAGGCTCAAAGCGGACTATATCTTCAAGTGGGTGGTCTGAGCTGTTACAGTTTAGGTCTTGGGGTTTAGGTTTTGGAGTTTAGGTTTTAGGCTTTTCTGTAACCTATATAACCTTAAACTTTAATCTTAAATACTAAACCCTAGATCCTAATACCTAAGACTAATATAACCTGCATCCTAAACCTAAAGCTAAACGTTAAATTTTAATCCTTAATACTAAAACCTAAAGCCTAAAACCTAAAATCTAAAACCGAAATCCTAATCCCTAAACCTAAACTATGAACCTTAATCGTAAATCCTAATACCTAAGACCTATAACATAAAACCTAAAAACTTTTATCCTAAATACTAACCCTAAATCCTAATTCCTAAGACCTATAACATGTAGCTACATCCTAAAACTAAACCTTAAAATTTAATCCTAAATCCTTAATCCTTAATCCTAATATCTAATATCTAAATCCTAAGTCCTAAACTCTAAAACCTGAACCTTGAAATTGTAAACTTAAAAATAAAACCCAACAGTAACTACATGTGTTAAGGAATGCAATTAATAAATATTCTTTACCAAGTAAGACAAAAAAATCGTTACCTTCATACCATCTTTATCAAAACCGTCAAATCCAGCTATTGTTATCATCAACAGAGTCATCTTCTCTAACAAACTAGAAATATAAATAATTACAATATTGAATTAAAGGTGTCTGTGTAGTAAAATGCTATAATTACCGTTACCGAAATTGGATCCAAACAATACATGACCGAAGAAGTCCACAAAAGCTATTTTTACAACAAAAAGTAATATAATCAACGTTGTAAGAGGAAATAATGCAATATAAACTAACCTTGTTATGTGTCACAGGTTAAGAATATTAGGCAGGAACGTCATGTCATTTAGATGGATTTTTCGTAGTCTTGCTTACAACACCTACAAATGTACTTACAGCAACTCCAGTTGTGCTCGATATCGACAGATCAGAAAAGAAATCAAAATTTAGGAACTTCAAAAGTTAGCGACTATACCAGGTATAAGCATGCATTGCAACAAAAAAGGTAAAAGATATTATTAATAAGTCAGGAAAGCATGTCATAATATTATGTGCAACTTAACAAATACAATTAAATCCTAAGCCTGAGACTTAAACTTAAATACTAAACATATAAGTCTTAGGATTTAGGACTTAGTGTTTAGGATTAAGGTATAAGATTTTGTCTTAGGTTATATGTTATGGGTCATAGGTTAATGGACTTAGGAGGGGTTTATGTAACAGCCCAGACCAACTGCTTGCAGATATTGTCTGTTTTGATCCTCGACCTCTCGGGCCTCGAGCCCCCACGGTTTTGTTTTTCCAACGTGTAAGCCTCTTTAGGGCATTACTCCCGTAAGACTTCCCAGGAGATCACCTATCCTGGTACTGCTCTTGCCCTAACACATTTAACTTCGAAGTTCTGATGGGATCCGATACGTTGGGGCATGAAAAACACATCTGCAAGGGACAGGTATCCACACCCTTGTAAGGCATGCTTCGTTCCCCTCTCTAATAGATACGGGATCTATGCTCCGCGGCACTGTGGCCGTTGGGTAGTCTCACCCCCCTTGGGAGTCCAGCGTCCTCACTGCATACCGATCTGAGTACTAGCTCTGATACCAATTGTAACGGCCCAAACCACCCGCTTGTAGATATTGCCCGCTTTGAGCCTCGGCCTCTCGGGCCTCGCGCCCTCACAGTTTTGTTTTTCCAGCGTGTAAGCCTCTTTAGGGCATTACTCCCGCAGGACTTCCCAAAAGGTCACCCATCCTGGTACTGCTCTTGCCCTAGCACATTTAACTTTGGAGTTTATAAGGCATGCTTCGTTCCCCAACGGTCACAGTGCCGCGGAGCGTAGATCCCATATCGGTTAGAGAGGTGAACGAAGCATGCCTTATAAGGGTGCAGATACCTCTCCCTTGCAGATGCATTTTCCATGCCCCAACGCACCAGATCCCATCAGAACTTCAAAGTTAAATGTGCTAGGGCAAGAGCAGTACCAGGATGGGTGACCTCTTGGGAAGTCCTGCGAGAGTAATGCCCTAAAGAGGCTTACACGCTGGAAAAGCAAAACCGTGAGGGCGTGAGGCTCGAGAGGCCTAGACTCAAAGCAGACAATATCTGCAAGCGGGTGGTCCAGGTTGTTACAATTGGTATCAGAGCCAGTACCCGGATCGGTATACAGCGAGGACGTTAGCCTCCCAAGGGGGGTGAGACTACCCAACGGCCACAGTGCCGCGAAGCATAGATCCCATATTGGTTGGAGAGGGGAACGAAGCATGTCTTATAAGGGTGTGGATAACTCTCCCTTGCAGATGCATTTTCCATGCTTTAACGTACTGGATCCCATCAGAACTTCGCAGTTAAATGTGCTAGGGAAAGAGCAGTACCAGGATGGGTGACCTCCTGGGAAGTCCTGCGGGAGTAATGCCCTAAAGAGGCTTACACGCTGGAAAAACAAAACCGTGAGGGCGCGAGGCCCGAGAGGCCGAGGCTCAAAGAGGACAATATCTGCAAGCGGGTGGTCTGGGCTGTTACAATTAGATCTCCTAACTCTCATTAATCTAATCTAATCATTTCTATTTGGGTCACTGTCTTAGTTTATTACTGAAACATGAAAATAAATTAATCAATCACAACACCCAAACAAATAAACACAAAAATAACTAAATCAATATTAACTCAAAGTAAATTCTGAAAGAGTGTTTTGAACATCTCTATGCATAAGATGAAAGTTGAAGGATTACCGTTGATCAATATCGAGTAAGAGACTTTTGACACACATTCTTTGATCCAATTAATGAATATACCTGGGAAGCCAAAATTTTCCATCATCTTCCATAAGAAGCTCCAAACCATTCTATCAAATTCCTTATTAAAATCAACTTTGATGTTATAGCTTGAAGGTGAGTTGGCTCAGGAATAGCCATGAATTAATTCTTAAATAATCAATATATTGTCACCAATGTGCCGATTATTGATAAAAGCTTATTGGTTATCATTAATGAGTGGGATGAGAGCATGTTTCAATCTAGATGCAAGGATCTTTAAGATCAGTTAATACAAGAAGTTGGTACAAGAAATTAGCCTGAATTCACTGAAGGAATTGAGTGATGAGGCCTTTAAATAAGACAAAGGAAAGTTTATTAACTTTCCAAAGTAGGACTCCCTTAGTGAAAAACTGCTTTACTGCTAGCTTAATAAAGGAACTAGTAATATTCCATGTTTTCTGGTAGAAAAACCATTATGACCATCCAGACCAGGTGTTTTCATGTCTTATAGTTTATACTAAACTTCCTCAATCTCTTGATCATTGACTGTTGTAATTAACAAATCCATCTCTTCCTGACTTAATTTATTGGAAATGAAATCCATGAGGTTGGCTTAGAGATAGGAGTAGAGGTAGAGGTGCCAAGAAAAATTTTAAAATAGATCAACGCCTCTTCTTGAATTTCCTGATGTTTTTGGATTCGACGACATCATTTGTAATTATCGAATTGATATGATTTATGTTCCTGCAAGCCTGAATATAACTAAAGAAGAATTTGGTGCACTTGTCTCCATCTTTAAGCCAATTTACTCTTGCTCTCTGCTGAATCAATAAGTGATGGTTTTGGATAGATAGCATATAGTATGATAAAGCATGTTTTTCAGTTGCTAGGAGTTGTGGATCATAAAGATATAACACACGTTTCCTTTGAACTTCAGTAAGGTCATCTCAAGCTTTGGACAAAGCATGTTTAGTTGAGCCCCTCAGAGATTGCAACCACTTCAGTTCCTATCTAATAGCTTTCAATTTATAGACCCATATTTACTACTTAGTGCCTTGAAAAAAGCAATCTGAACCACTCCTGCATGCATCAAAGAAACCTAGAGCATCAGTCAAGTAATTGTTGAATTTGAATGGAAGTTTTTATACTGTGGATCGAAATAAGTTTTCAATCCAGATTGGGGTATGGTATGAGAATAAAGGATCAAGGAAGTTTGCATTAATTTTGGGAAATTTAGCAAGCCATCTGCCATTCACTAAAGCTCGATCAAGTTTCTTTTGGATGAACCCATTTGAGCTTTGTTTATTGGACCAAGTAAACTTATTTCCAACCAACCTCAAGTCTTTCACACTAAGTTGATCCACATATAACTTGACTTCTTCAGTGTAATTACTAAGATTATAGTTGTCATTAGCTTCATATCTATACAAAATTAAAATCCCCGCATATCAACCAAGGTAAACATATATCCTTGCTAAGGTTTTGTAGATTAGTCCACAATATAGCTCGTTGGATTCCAAAGTTGCTAGCATAAATGATAGAGGCGATAATGACATAATTTTCCTTTAAGAAGGTGAGTTTTATAGGCATCACTTGGTCTGTGGAATGAAGGAGCTCCACATAAACCTTATCAAACTTATAACATATGATGATTCTACTAAGGAAGTGATGAGCATGGTTGGTAATCGTCTGCCAGCCTGAGCCCATTGAAAAATTAACAACATTCTTTATCTTTATTTTGGTTTCAAGTAATCCTACTAGTAAAGGCCTTTCCTTCTTATAAAATATCTTGCTTTGTAAGGCAATTTAAACCTCAAATGTTCCAAATTATAATAGACATATTAGAGATGATTATTTTTGGAGCCTTTATTTTTACTTCATTGAGATCTACATCTTTCAACTAGCTGGAACTTCTAGTTCTGCTCCTCTAGTTCTGGATCAATTTCTTTAATTGACGGCTAACAAAGAGAATGAATGCATTTTAGGGTGCATGAAAGTATCTCACTTGATAAAGGATAATTCAATGTGATATTATTATCTAGATTAGCCACAGGGGATTTAATAAGAGTTGTATTTGGTTCTACATCATAGGCAACTGTATTAGGAGATTAGTTCTCCAATTTTCTGATTCGAGCTAATGGATGGTCAACACATGTAGAATTCAACACATCAACAGAATGTGTTTTTTCTTGCTCTCCAATAGGAACATTACCATAATTTACATCATAGTCATTGAGTAATCCCATTAGTTCATGATAGGTCCCAGCTTGGAATTTTTTACCTCTTTACCTCCACACTTTCCGTTGATGCTTAGGATGTGGTTTCCATTGATAGGAAATTGCTAAACTATCTTCCCTAAGGGTGAGCCCTTCTCTGAGTCTTATGATTGGTATTTCAGCTCGTAAATCCTTAGATAGCTCCACATTGACACAAATTTGTGCATACCTAATCCTTTTCTTTATAGCTGTATTCTCATCAAAACAAAAGGGTTTCCTGATAAAGCTTGCTAGAGCACTCAAACCTTATGTGATCCAATATTCGAGAGGAACATTGTGGAAATTAATCCAGACTAGGATGTTCTAAAATTTTATATTGTCCAGATGCAACCTAGGCTGCCAAAGTTAAAGAAAGATAGGCTAATTACCAATGTGCCAAAGACCTTCTTCAAAGAACTTTTGGGCTATTCAAGTAGATGTAAAGGTGAATAGGATGTGATTTTCTTTAGTGAATAAGACATCGCACAGTCTTCTGTTCTTTCATAGCTTCTGTGCCATCGGTGAATGACAGGAAATGGTACAAACTCCTGCTTCCAAAATATTAAGTTATGGATAAACAATATATTTCCCATCTGTTTCCTTTAGAGGCTGAAAGAAGAGGTGCGAGGATAGTGCATCCCCAAAAACCTGTTTCTAACTCTTCTAGGGAACAAAAGCATTAGGTGAATAGGCTAGAGTGGTATAAGTTAGAGGAGATTGAGGTTGGGAGGGAATGGTGGAAGTAGGGGTTGGTGGGAAAGATGTGTAGAATGGTGTGGAGGAGTATCTTGGTGTTGAGATGGAGCAGGAGAATCTTAGTGTTGAGGTGGAGCAGGAGAACTCTGGGAGGGAAAGGGTAGGAATTCCTCTCAACCTTAGGTAGTTAAATTCTGTAGGGTCAGGGAATAAAGACTAAAGAGGAAAGAGGCAAAAAGAATAGCAAAAAAGCTAAAGTACAGAATGTCAAAATAGGAAAGGGTGTATGAGTGGTAAAATGAAAAAGAGTATGAAGACAATAGCAACCGTGGTCGAGAGAAGGAGGACGGGGTTAGAAGAAAAAATGATCGGAGAAGAAGAATAGCAGCAAAATTAGAAGGATCGTGTTAGAGATCATGCAACGTATGCATGAAGGTAGCTGAAGGACGAAGCACGTTGGGACCTTAAATTAGAAGCAAAATAAGAAAAAGGCTTAAGCAATCCAAGATCCAACTCAACAAAATGATCAACAGCAAATTAATTTCTGTTTTGTATATTGTTTTCACATTCTAGTATCACTGTTGTCATTACTTGAAGAGGGAGTAGCAGTTAGTTATCCTATTATCATCAGTATATGCATATGTATCAGAGAAACAGAGAAGGACATTGATGGTTACTTTTCTAAAACGATTGAGTCCTTGAGGAGAGGATAACATCTGGAATAGTTATCACTTTTTGTATTATCCATTTCCATGAATATACATTTTCTCTCTCTTCTTGTCTCATTCTTCTCTATACTCTTTTTTATTTTCTTTTACTTTTCTCGTTAGTATTTATCAATTTTAATATATGTGATCCTATTTGACGAACTCCCATCACTAGAATGGAATCATGATTGGAATAAGATGAGAATGAGATTAAGCAAATAATTGTACTAAGGAAGGAAGTAGCGAATCTATCCACCACCATGGTCATTATGATTGAACAATTGGAGGAGACTTTCATTAGTCTATTGAAACAAGAAGTAGGAATGAGTAACCATAGAGAGACATGTATTAATTGGACCACGGTGATTTCAATCCTAGTCTGTAAGTTTTCTATTCTTGATTATTCAATCATTAACATATAAATCATGAATCATACGTAAATTATTCATGCCCATTCAAATCTTGAATATAATAATAACTACATAGATAAGGAGAATAAATCACTTATCTTGACCGAAATTTGTCATGATGTAAAGAGACAGTTTTTAATAATCACAAACTAGTTTCTCTCTCTTAGCCCTTTTTTTGTATGATAGCTTGATGGATAACTCAATGTACAAATACGTTCTTTCTATATTTGTTTTGTTTGTAATTCATTGGGATAGATAGAGGACTAGTTTATATACACTTTTGATATGTGCTTAATTGTTGATATATTTAATTATTTACATTTAACGATTAATGAGACAAAAATACTTAAGATTCTCACTTTAATTTATATATTATTTTAGGTACAATTTGAAAACAAAGAAATTAAAGTGAGTCAAAAGCACTACATTTGGGTCACTTTTTGAAGATTAAATTTCACTTATTTTCATAGAGCAATAAGAAGAAAACTAAAAAACAAAAAGAAAATTAAAAGAAGAAAAAAATGCAAAGATCGGTGAATGAAGATGGACAATAGGAAAAAGAGACGCAAAACGACAGTACAAAATGCGTAAAACACAGAGAACAAAGCAGAAGAACGCATGCGTTGCGCTGGCGTTAACGGTAACATGAAATGCATGCATTGCGCTAGTGTTACGCCAGCATCTAAAGCTAGCGTAAAATGCTAGTGTTGCAGCCAGCATTTAACGCCAGCGTTTAACGCTGGCGTATTACGCGGCGGCAAAGGATAAAACGCATAAAACAAGATAGGGGGCGTGAACAGAGGAGAAGATACAAAACTTATTCGTCCCATCACGCAACAGTAGAGAAGCTACAGTGAAGAGTGGAGGCGGTAGAGAAGAAAAGACGAGCTTTGTGAATAATGGGGTGGGACAAATGTTTATTTGTCCTATCATGAACAGTAGATAAGAGAAACAAGTTTGAGCATTAACGCGAGAAGAGATTAGCTAGGGTTTACGGTGGGGGACAATTGATATGGGTTGAGCATTTTTTTTGGAGACCAATGAAATGCTAAACATCCCAACGCCTGTTCGGAGGTAATATCAACGTCCACTACCCGAGTTAATTATTTTTTTATTATTTTTTCTCTAATTAGAAATTGATTGTGTTATCCTATGTTAATTGATTTAGGTTTTGCGAATGGATAATCAGATTTTCGTTATTGTTCGGTTATTTATGTATGAACCCATTGGGATTATGAAAGGATGATTTTATTACATTCATTGAATCATTTGATTGCATACCCATTGCTAGAATTTCGATATAATCCGTAATTGTTATGTTGAAATTTATGTGCAGCGACTAATGATTCGTAATCATTAGAGATGATATGACCTATGTTAAATGACGCATCGTATATGGTTGTTGCATTGATTAATCGGTTTTCCTAATTCTTAATACTACTGCCTAATTAAATCTAGAGATCGTATCCTAGATTATTCGGTGGTTAGGTTTAATCAACGATCGTATATTGATTAACCAAAACCTAATAGAAAACTCAGGTTAATTATTAAGCCATGATTAATAGTTTCTAGGAGAGGTTTGAGAACAATAAATCAATGAAATGTGCTTAGTTAGGGTGTAGGCCGAGATTGAACCAAAGAATCGGATCCCTACCGAATTTCCCAATTTTACCAGTTTTAGTATATTTTCTTGAATTTTTTATTAATTAGTTTCATTTTATTTTCTTATTCCAAAATCCAAACCCCCCATTTTTCCTAAACATCAATTAATTTCGTTTCATAGGCTAGCCGAATACTCCCTGTGGGATCGACCTAGACTCACCACTGCTGCAGTAGTAGTCTAGTTATTTTATTTTGATTAGTGTTACGACGCGCCGGTCAACTTCTTTATTGACATTAAATTTTGTTTGTCCATTAAGTACTAAATTAACGGTCAAGATTTAACATACTATTAACTTAATAAAACCCTAAACCAAGTTTAGTATAGGCTTAAAAAAATATGGGCCATAATATCAGGCCATGTTTCTTACATTCTCCCATGTGGCCAGATGTTTCATGATTATATTTAGTAGTATCACATATGGCTAACGAAAACTTAAATCTTATAAACTGTGAACCTCAACACAAAAAATCACATAATGTGGTTTATTGCGGTCATACAAAGTATAATCATAAACTACCTTCCATATACCGCGGCATTAAAAACTTATTATGTTTAGAATTGTAAGTTGTATATACACAACATACAGTCCACATACTTGTTATGAAAATACATACAAATTTCTTATTCAAACAATCATGTATATATAAACATAATGAATAAGAAATATAAAATTTAGAAACATATTGCTATTGAGCTCAAGAGTGCTGAAACTGTTCGATTGGAAAATAAAACATGCAAGATTTGGCTAAAGTGATAAATTTCAAAACTTTTTTAGAAATCAAAACACAGCGGAAGCAATATAACCAAATCAACATGCCAAGCCATACGTGAAACAGTATATGGAAAATAATTATCATAAGAACAAGATGGAGCTTATATTATCAACTACTTTTGATATAGCTTTAACTTCTCGCTGTGCTATCCTCTCCTTTTTTAGCCTTGCTTTTGAATCGTTTCCTTTGTCAATGTATCCTCAACCAATCCGATCTACCACTTGTTCTTCTTGGACAACTTGGTTAACAAGATCCTTTGGTGGAAAAGGAGAAGAAATATTTGGCTGCATATTTAACATTGAATTGCTAAATAAAGATGGCATTTATCATGCTGTATCATCATTAAATGGACTAATGATCTTACCATTAAATGGTTTAATGATTAGCCCTAATAAAATCGAAATTACACCTTCCATTTATTTAAGAATTTTGTTTTAATTTAATTAATCAAATTAAACTAAAGTCTAGCCCATTTCTAAATGTTCATTTGGGCTTCTAATTAACCATTAATTAGTGCAAGCCCAACATTCAATCAT
>JAOTAY010000174.1:8171-18775 GCA_025629805.1 Erythroxylum baracoense | reverse complement strand
ATTGCTCCAACATACCATTATCGTAGGTTATGTTCCTAAAAGCTTAGGTACGTACCCTATGGTAGTGGGATGTTACAATTTATACTTCATGGCCCTAAAAATGGCAAGATATGATGCTTTGTTAACCCCCTATTATTGGTATTTAGGATTTTTCTTTCTCTTCCTTATTGACTTTCTTTTTGCAGTTTTGGACTGCACACAAAAATATATCGGAATGTCATAAACTCGAGCTACACCTGATGGGGAATTACAGTCCTCTACTACCAAGTCTAAACTACTTTCTCAAGGGAAACCTATTGTCACATAAGGAGAAGAATTACAATTCAATGTCAAGACATGCTCTGCCCCAGGATGTGCTATACTATAAGAGATGATAATCTCATACCCCTTACTTGCCACACTGTTATCATTGAAATTTTCCATTGTTGTCTATTGTCCAAAACCCAGCCTAGTCTTAGAGGTCTCATGTTGCCTAATAGTTGCTATTGGAGTCAACATGTTGGCCCAATCCATTTGACATTGCTACAAATATTGTGACTTGAATTATTCCACGCCAGTATCTAGAAGCTCCACATTGCCTGTTCTAGAGTTGTCTATAGCTGACTATTTTGGCACTACGTTGGCAATCTCAATCTGTTGAATAACCTCCATGGCCCTCTCAGATCTTGGTTCCTCTATAGAAACTCCAGCTGTCTTACTTTGCATTACATCAACAGTACTAGCATATGTTGCCAATTTTGGACTTTGTGTAATATGATATGTTGATTGTTCCTTCTCAGAACTAGGATTACCCTTATTTTGTCTGTCAACCACTCAGGATGCTCCCCTGTGTCCCTCTTCGTTAGAGAAATCTGGGTAGGCTGCTCATGGATCTTCCTCTGAACTGTAGTGCCAGCTTCAACTTCAATCCCCATTAACTCCTCTTGCCAACCTATTTTATACCTCTTTCCAATTGGAACCCATTTCTTACCATTGTGTGGCTTCCAAGGATAGGATAGTTGTTTTTCTCCTTTCACCATCTCCCCAGATTCACTAAGGTGCATAACTGGAAGACAATCTGGTAGTGTAGACTGTCGACTCACTTCTATGCATATTTTTCCATATCCTATCCTTTCCATACCTAATGTCTATGAATCCATACCCAACGGTTTACCCAAGGAACTAGCAAGAAAACTTAGCCCTTGCACAATCCACAATTCAAGCAGTAGATTATGGAAATAGGCCTAAATTGGGAAAGATTCAACACATTCTTTATTAAAAGTAATCCCTGACCTCCACTTTTATAGGAACATGGGTTTTCCCCCAATATTCTAAGGATTCATTCCAATTATATCATTCAAATTACTGTCCAAAGCAAAGTTGAATATTATTATATCATCATTAGTGAGTAGAGTTTTTTTCCAAACCTGTTTACTTCACCACAGCTCGTAGTTTACGAATGCCTTTTCTTGATCCTTAAACTTCTCTGCTTCGACTAGATGTAGATAAACAGACAATGAGTTGGCATTTCCAGCTTGATTTCCTTTGGGATCCACTCGTAATCTCCTTAAATATTAATATTTATGTATTCTATTAATTATATTAATAAAATTTTAGTGTAGATGAATTATTAAATTGAATTGTTTAAGTTTATGTTTAAATTACATAAACTAAAACATAAATTAGTTTTTAAAATAATATTATTTTAAAAATAATCATTTAAATATATTCAAATATGTGATCCATATTTCATTAAAATTTTGGCTTAAAATTAACGCATCTCTCATTAATTCCACAATCAAACCATTAAATTATAATGAATATATAAATATATATATATAACAAAACAATCGGGAGACAGTATATTCTATTTCATTATTGTCTATTCTTGACTAGGAATTATCTAAAATAATTTATTTTTGTACTTTGATTTATATTTATATAAATATACTAGAATATACTCTTTATATATATTCTATCTTTATATATATTCTATTTATATTTTTATCTATTATTATAATATATATATATATATATAAATATTAGAATAATAGATAAAAATAAAAACTAGTAGAAAGAAAAATACAAGGATAAAATATATAGAATTTAAAATAGATAATAGAAAATCTAATATTAAAATCTATAGAATAGAAAAATATATATAGATATTATATATAGAATATATATATATATATATATAATATTAATATATATAATATTAATAATTTATAATTTATAATTTACAATATATTAATAATATAATAGGAATAATAGTAAAATCCAATATATATGGAATACAATAATATATGTAAAAAATGGATATGTATAAATGTAAAAGTAAAAGCAAATTATCCATTTAATTGCTATTAGATTGATTGAATTCTCAAATACTCAGGAATTTTTATAAGTTTGAATATATATATATATATATATATATATAGAATATGTAATTGTTTTATTAAATGTAATATTACATATTTTGATAAGATTTTTAATAAATCAATAACTTAAAATTAAGTAACGAAATTATTTCAGTTGATATTTCAATCCAATATTCTAAACTTGTCTAGCTCCTAAATAAAAAGAAAAGAGGAATTAAAGCCTACACATTTGATACATCAAATATACCAAAAATTAACAAAAGAAGAAAAAAAGGAAAAAAAATTTGCTATCTTATTCAATCTGTTAAAGGGATTGAAAGAGTTTGGGCATGGGTTGTTTTATCACACGTGACTGGCGTGGGCTGACCTTACCATACATGACCAACACAAAATAAATATCTTTGTTCTTTGTTTTATTTCAAAATTCATTTTCCTTTCTGTACAGTGTACTAGAAGTTTTCTTAGCTGTCTTAGCTGTCCTTTTGTGTTACAGAGTTCTAGAATGTAGGTACATCAGCTAATAGCATTTCTCAGTTTTTAGTATAAAAGTTTCCCCTCTGTACACCAAAACTATGATGAAATTAAATATTTCTTCATCTACCTTAACATTGTTTTTCATGGTATTAGAGCTCACGGTCTGATCCACCTTAACCTACCCAAAAAATGTTCAACATAGCTGACGATAATGAAGCTAGCAACCCTAACCCACACAAAACCTAGACCTGGAGAAATACTCCGTCACAAATACAGAAAACCCTGGAGCTATTCTTGTCACTACCCTTTTCAATGGTAACAATTACCTGACTTGGAGCAAGTCAATGATTATAGTCCTATGTGCCAAAGAAAAACTCTCCTTCATCGATAGAACATGAACACAACTAACAAAAGACAGAGCCCTCCTTGCCAGATGGAAACGAGCAGATTCTATGGTCAAGTCATGGTTCTCAACTCCATGATCAAGGAACTAAGTGATGCTTTTCTATCATTCTCCACAGCCAAATAACTTTGGGAGGAACTGAGAGAGAGGTTCAGTGAGGCCAATGGTCTATTGCTGTATCAGATAGAAAGGAAAATCAGCTACTTTAAACAAGGTAATCTCACCATTTTCGCATATTACACAAGACTAAACAAACTCTGGGATGATTTAGCAAACCTAAGTCCTACACCTACATGCACTTGTGATGCTGCCAAAGCTATTACTATCAAGGAAAACACACACAGTCTGGTGCAATTTTTGATGGGATTAAATGAGGATTATGAACATGTAGTTAACTAGGTAATACTAATGGAACCTTTGCCCATGATTAATAAAGCTTTTGTCGTGATGCAAACTGTGGAGAGGCAAAAGACAGTAACTGCTAACCACGACAGTAGTCTAAATGTAGCTATGATGGTAAGGCAAACCAACTTCAATGCTAAGAAAGGTGTGAAAAGTATTGTGAAAAGTGTGAGAAAACAGGATATATCATTGAGACTTGTTTTAAGATCTATGGTGTGCCTGACTGGTACAAAGAATTAACCGACCAGAAGAGCAAAGCAAACCTAGCTGTGATCAGTGACACTTCTGCAGACACACAACAAGAATCTAGTGAGCAAAATGAAAGGAATGGACAAATCCTATAAGGCTTAGCCACCTTCATTCAACAGGAGATATCAAAAGCAATAAAAGGAAAGGCCACGGGTGAGGTAAAGTTTGGTGGGCGTGCAAATTTTGCAGGTAATAGCATAAACTACAATAATGATCATAGTGCAGAAAATGAATGCATATGGTTGATTGATTCAGGTGCATCATCACATATGGTCACAAATCTTGGTTTCTGTCATGAATATGAAACAAACAACTTGTACAAACTAGTAGCACTCCCAGATGGCACAAAACAATAATCGAAACATATATGCCAAGCTACCGTTGGAGACAAAAGTACCCTTGATGAAATTCTACATATTCCCAATTTTTTCAATAACCTACTCTCTGTGCATAAACTCACAACACAAAATGACATTGCTGCTATTTTTTGTATCTAATGACTTGTTTTTGCAGGACCTACAGACTAATAATGTTATAGCGATTATCAAGGACAGAAGTGGACTATATGAGCTAACAAAAGACAACCTTTAGCTTCAGGAACTTTGAAACGTCCTCCCTAGATTTCTATCGAACCAAGAATGTTATGTTTAGTGCTTCTGTTTCTGTTAATACTTAGCATAGTAGACTAGGACATGTTTCTAAAGAAAAGATGCAGCGTACCAATGAAATCAAAAATTTCAATCCCTTTAACACAATCTATAAAATAAAATTATTCATAAATTATTTATTGATTGAAATGCGCTCAAACATAATCGTACAGTGATGTCATACCACATATTTTTCAAAAAACAACCTTAGCCCTAGTAATGAAAGGAGTTCAGCTTCAACAGTTAAAGTATCGTTCACGACAAAGCCCTTGAAGGCATCACGAAGATCTTCCAATGGCATAAACTTTTGACGGCCAATCATAGGGACCTCCATGACCAGTGATCAACTACGTAAGAAGACAATAACTAAATCAACATCGTTTAATTAAATAAAAGCATTATCTAATTCGCCAGTAGTATAATAAAAACAATAATAAAGTCTCACTAATATGTAGAGTCTGAGAAAATTCAGTAGTATACAATGCTTTATTCACTTTGTTGTTAATCATTCATGGTAAATTGTTATAACTTAAGTCTTTTATAGTTCAATATTATTAATATTGCAATGCATTGAAGAGAATGAACCTTATAATTAATGTAAAAATAATTAAAACAACTAATAAGCTATGATTAAACGTAATTAAGAATTCATGGTGGGCAAGAGAACTTACTAATTGCTTTGACATGCCGACCTTGTCTTTGTTCAGTACTCGCAGCTGGTAATTTGCCCATACTTGTTCATTTGGTCTAAGCTTCTCTACTTCTATTAGATGTAAAAAGACAGACAGAGAATTTCCTGTACCAGCAACAATTCCTTGGGGATCAAGCCGTGTTCTCCTCAAAATATTATGGAAAGTTGCAAAGTAAATATTGTAAAAGTAAGTCTACAATCGGGATTTAGGCTTGGTATTTTAGTACCGGTCTAAACCTCGAAACTGATATAAATATAACCTAAGTTTATTATAATCGATGTAAATTTTTTTATTATTTTTTATTCAGGATTATATACGCAACTTTTTTATTTTCTAAGGTAAATTACTTTTGTTATCTTACGAATTACAGTTTTTTGGTATGATCAATTCGAAAATGGTGTTCTAGAATTGCAAAGGTTTGCAATTTATATTTTAAGTCAATGTGTAAGTGTGATAGGCTGTGAACAGAACTGGAGCACATTTGAATTTATCTATTCTAAGAAAAGGAATAGATTAGAGCATAAAAGATTGAATGACTTGGTATTTATTCGTTACAATTTAAAGCTTCGGGAAAGGTATGTTATTATCATTATTAATTTGTATTTTCTTATAATTTTATAATAATTAAATTTTATTGTTTACTAGGACTCTTAATAGCACAAGTAGTTCAACAGATCCAATTTCTATTGATATTATTGATCTTTTGGCAGATTAGGTTTCTGAGGAACTAGATTTGATAAATGTGAAAGACTTGGAAGATAATCTTCGTTGGGAAAGTATTGACATGTCATTTGGTGCATTGAATTTGAATGACGATGATTATGAGGCTCCTCTCAATGATGAAGATTTTGTACCAAATGATAACTGGGGTCAGTGTAGTTATAGAGAGTATCCTCCCGTAAACGATTGAATGAAGTTCCAGGTTTTTTTTTTTCTTTAAATTTTACTTATATTTGATGTATATGTTAAGTTTTATATATGTAATGTAATTGTAAATATATTTGGTTACATGTTTCACTTTTACTTAGTTGGTTAGTCATTACGAACTCTTGTCGTAAATTGTAATAGTTTGAGAGTTGAGGATATTTATTATTTTTTTTATTAGATGTTTTGATGTAATTATTATGTATTATATAATGAAATTGTAATATTTTAAATAATTTATATTGTTCTTAATTTTATATTTGTATGATGATAATTGTCTTTTTTCATATTAATTATGGTTATTATTTAAATGTGAAATATTTGAAAACCATTGTTATTTCATATTAATTGTGGCTTTTATTTATTATTATGATTTTTGAAAAAGGGTTAATGTAAACTTATAAACTATATAGTACAACTGTACAATATGACAGTGCACTATTTTGCAATTTCTAAAAAAATTCAGGGACTATTTCATAAATTTAAAAAATTACCCGATATTGACCGGTACTGATATAGTACTATACCAGAACCCCATCTGATACCAGATCCGGCATGGTATTTACAACATTGTCTAATACTATATGAAAATTTTAAATTTTAATATTCAAACATCAACACATAAATCATATATATTTCGTTCATGCCCATTACAATCTTGAATATAACAATAACTATATTGATGAAGTGAATAGATCACTTATCTTGAACAGAATTTGACATGATATAGAGAGAGCTTTCAATAATCATGAGCTAGTTTCTCTTCCTTAACTCCCTTCTATAGCAAGATAGCTTGATGGATAGCTAAATATTTTATTTTGTCTACCTTCCAAATTAGGGAACAAAGAGATCTAATATGTACATATACTTGTTAACATTAAATATTATACATTTATCAAATACTAAATTAACGGTCAAGATTTAATATATTATTAAATTAAATCCTAAATCAAATTTAATTTAGGATTTACATATATGTCAATGCATAAATGTAACCGCAGACTCGTTGGTTGTTCTCAAAAACAATGTTTCCTATGTCGAGCAATTTTTCATGTTCTGATAAATTGATCGACGCGAGTAGTAAAATATTGAAAGAACTTTAAATAATATATTTGAATATTATATATATATATATATATATATATATATATATATATATATATATATATATATACTACTCGCATTTATATATATATAGATATAGATAGATATATAGATAAAATAAGTAAACGTTTCATCAAATGTCAAATTACATATTTTGATAAGTTTTCTACTTAAAATCAAGTAATGAAATTAAATCAATTGATATTAACAGATCCAACATGTTTCCAATCATTTTTTGCAAGTATATTAGGTTATTGCATTAATAATCCATATGAATATTGAATGAGGCAATAAAGTAACAATGGATCCGATATTCTAAGCTTGTCTAGCTCCTAAATAGAAAAAAAAGGGTTAATTATAAAAAATTTTCAAACTTTGCTCAATTTTATAAATATAGCTCGAATTTTAGAAAGTAGCAATAAAATACTCAAACATTCAATTTTTTTTAATTGTAGCCCGAACTTCAAAAAGTGACAATACAATGCTCAAACTTTCAATTTTTTTCAATTCTAACCCAACTTTAGCATCTATGTTAAGTTTACTAACATGCTTGCCACGTGTTTTGGAAACCCTAATTATTAATACTCGTCGATCAAAATTAACATAACAAATGAAGATTAACAAAATGAAATCGTTGTTAAAAATGAAATTTGTAAATTAGTTTGAGCATTTTATTATTACTTTTTGAAGATCAAGTTATAATTATAAAATTGTGCAAAGTTTCAGATTTTTTCGTAATTAACAAAAAAAGATGGATTAAAACTTACACATTTGATACCTCATTCAATCCATAAAATCAAATTATTCATATAGTCTTTATTGATTGAAATGCGCTTAAACACTATCGTACAGTGACAAGTAGTAATGGCAGGAAACACAATCATACTACATATTTTTCAAGGAAGAACCTTAGCCCGAGTAATAGAAAGGAGTTCAGCTTCAACAGTTAAAGTATCATTCACGACAAAGCCGTTGCAGGCTTCACGAAGATCTTTCAATGGCATAAGCCTATGCCGGCCGCACGCGTTAAACTCTGTGAAAGTGTACCATTGACAAACTACACAAGAAAACAAGAATAGCCAAATCAACATCGTTTAATTAAATAAAAGTATTATGTGATTCGATCATCTATAATTTTCAACTAATTTCACAATATAATAAAAATAATGAATATCTTTAAAACTATATTACATCATTTCGTGCTTACCCACATGATTAGAAAGTTTTTATTCACTTTTTTCTTATAATTTAAGTTTATTATAATTTAAGTGTTATATAGTTCAATATTATTAATATTGCAATGCATTGAAGACGACGAATCTTATAATTAATGTAAACATAATTAAACAACTAATAAGCTGTGGTTAAAAGTAATTAAAAAATTCAAGGTGGGCAAGAGAAGTTACCAGTTGCTCTGACATGCCGATCCTTGTCTTTGTTCAGTACTCGCAGCTCGAAATTTGCCCATACTTGTTCAGTTGGTCCAAGCTTGTCTGATTCTATTAGTTGTAAATAGATAGACAGAGAATTTCCTTTTCCAGGACCATATCCATTGGGATATAGTTGTATTTTGCTGAAAATATTATGGAAAGTTGCAAGTTAAATATTGTAAAAGTAAGTCTACATCGAGATTTAGGCATGACATTTTAGTCCCGGTCCAAAACCCGACTCGAAACTGATAATTTTTTAAATTTTTAGTCAGGATTATATACGTACCATTTTTTATTTTCTGAGATAAATTCTTCAGATTCAAGAGTGGTGCAGACCAATTTCGAAAAATTCGGAATTTTCCATGTGAGAAAACCGTTTGATGGCTCCTCCACCGTGTCAATGGATTCAAGTATTCCGGATGGCTTGATAACGAAAACCTCAGCTCCAAAGACACAGGTGTCATCGACAAGGTAACCATTAAAAGCATCATTAAAAGTTTCGACGGGAAGAAATTGATCGAAACCCCATACAGTTTTCATCTCATGAAATCGCTTCACTGTCGCATCTGCACACAACAATTTTCAATCAGCGATCAGTAAATCAAATCCATGGCAAAAAGAGAGAGTGAGAAGTAGGATTGACAAATCCAATTAGCCCCGAGTCAGTTCTATAAAATAAATCTTTTTGATCTCTGTTCAAATCCGATTGAACCATATCTTTAACGTGCTAGTCTTTACCTGTTATCATTCCTAACAAGAAGCAAGATGAGCGTTTATACCTTGGACAGCCAAATACTTGTTCTCTATTTGGTTAAAGACAAACAATTTAAAGTCAACGTTGACCTCCCAAGCTTTGGGAAGAGAATCTGTGTCTTGTATGGCCAAGTAAAGGGAAATATGGTCCTTTCCATTTTCAGGAGGTGATGTCTTTCCGTTTGGATAGAGCCATAGCCTCCTGCAAGCGGTACAAGAAAAAAAGTAAAGAAAAGAACATACAGACCGTCCGTCCTTGAGGATAGAGCCGTTGCCTCCTACAAATGGTACATGGAAGATCTTCATCATTGTGGACCTAACGATAGAACATACTCATAGGTTTTGACACTATATTCTAACCCAAAATTTTAAGATATTAAATTTATAAGTCCTTTTCACTTATTTGCTTTTACTGATTTCATCTCTTTTTCACGTAGAATTCTCACTCATTATTTAAATAACGACGTTTTAAATAGATAATTTAAAACGTCGTTATTTTAATTGAATAATTAAATTATTAAAACTTTTCTGTATGATATTACGGATTGACTTTCAGACAATATATTAATTAATTATTTACAGGCTTGAGAAGGAAAGAGGACAAACCATTTGTATCCCCCAGCTTCGAACGTAAGAGATCCATATTTCTCATGTTTCTGGGCCAGTAAGGAAAATTGTTTTATCCTGATAGCGAAATCCTTTGGAGGTAAGTCTCTTTCGGTTCTCATGATTCCTGGAAAATGGAAACCATGAAATTACCAAAAAAGAGAGTGAAACACAAAAGCTGCTAAAGGACCTAGAGATTGAAGAGAACATACCGATCGAGTTCTGTAATACTATCTTTGCTCTGAGTACCCATTGCAGAATATATGCTCTCTCAATCTCAGGCCAACTTACCACACTTTGCTCAAGCACTTGTATTTGATGTACATGATTAGCTAAGCTAGTCTATTTATATGCTTGTTGAAATATAAGGAAACAAACAGTACATAAAGCTATGAGAAGTCCAAGTATCCCAATTTAACGACTAAACAAAGACTTGAGAAAAGCAAATAATCGTTGTTAGCTTGGGTGGACTTTACACTTTTATTTCAATAACGATGAAATCAGTAAACATTATAGGTGTTGTTGAATCTGGAAGAGGATGGAATGGTGAAGAGGGAACG
>JAOTAY010000173.1:34701-45077 GCA_025629805.1 Erythroxylum baracoense | reverse complement strand
ATGCCTTATAACCTTTAGACTTAAGTGATCTACCAAGATTGCCCCTCATGCATTCTTACTACATTTATACTTTAATTGCATCAATTCAAGCAATAAATCCTCCCAACATTGGCATGCTAGTTGCTCCAAAATAATAAATCTATTAAGACCTCAATATAATTTAAAAATTTTCGGGCCCAACAGCTTTAGAGTAAAAGATGTTTGTCTCAAAGTATGCTGTCTTTTTAAAGAAAGAGTTTCTTTAAAGAGAAGACAGTAGGAGCAAAGTTGAACTTGTTGAAGTTCATGATGCTTAAACAGAAACAGATCAACTGTCTAAACTTGAGATTGTTGATCATGGAGATGAGACAACAATTGAACCTTCTGATACACAAAATGCTTGTAGGTCAAGTAGGATATATAATGTTCCAGAGAGATATAGATTTCTCATAAGTGAACATAATGACGTATTGCTCATAGAGGACGATGAGCCTACAACCTATGAAGAGGCTCTGAAGAGTTCAGAATTTGAAAAATGGCTTCAAGCTATGAAGTCTCAAATGGATTCCATGTTTGAAAACCAAGTATAGACTTTGGTTGACCTACCCAAAGGGCTAAAACCTATAGGGTGTAAGTGGATTTCAAGAAGAAAATCAACATGGATGGTAATGTGATTACCTATAAATCAAGGCTAGTCATTAAAGGTTATCGTCAAAGACAAGGAGTTGACTATGACGAGACATTTAGCCCTATAGCCATGCTTAAATCCATTAGAATACTCTTAGCCATTACTGCTCATTATGATTATAAGATATGGAAAATGGATGTGAAGACGACTTTCCTGAATGGAAACCTAGTCGAGGATGTGTATATGATACAACCGGAGGGCTTCATATCCAAAGATGGAAAAAAAAGTATGCAAGCTTTAGAAATCCATTTATGGATTGAAGCAAGCATCTAGGAACATCTGATTTGATGCGATAATCAAAGAGTTTGGTTTCTCAAAAAACCTGGATGAACCTTGTGTGTACAAGAAGGTTAGTGGGAGTGTTATCATATTCCTTGTGTTATATGTGGATGTCATATTACTAATAGGAAATGATGTCTCAAGTTTGCAATATGTCAAAATTTGGTTGTCCCGAAATTTCTCCATGAAAGACCTTAGAGAAGCAACTTATATATTAGGAAGAAAGATATGCAGAGATAGATCAAGGAGGTTGCTAGTTCTTTCACAGTCTATAAACATAGATAAAGTGTTAAATAAGCTTAGCATATAGCAGTCCAAGAAGGGTTTCTTCCTATGACTCATGTGATAAAACTCTCGAAATCTATATATCCCAAGACGCAAAATGAGAGGGCTCGCAAGAGTTTGATCTCGTATGCTTCGGCAATAGGATTAATCATGTATGCTATCCTAATATATCGTATTCTTTAAGTGTTACGAGTAGATATCAATCAAATCCTGGTGAGTGTCACTGATGCTCTAACTCTCAATTGCTGCATGAGTTTAATTGCAAGTAAATTGTTTATGATCTAACTCTCAATTAAGCATCTACTTGAATTCATCTTGTTTGGTGCTTTAACCACTCTTACACACTAATTTTTCTTCATCTTTGCATGTTTTTCACTGGCTATTGAAGGTGTTTGGTGTTTGCTACAACCAAAACAAGTAGAAGATTTAAGAAAGGAGGAGCATTTGCAAAGTATATATGTTGTAATTTCATGTTCTTACATTTTGCTTATACAAGCACATGGATTCTGTATTTTCTAGGGATGTCGTGGTGTTGAAATTTTGATTCCAATGCTTCCACTGCATAGCCATCCATGAGATACATAGACCCATGGCTCTCCAACATATAATACAAGGTTTATATACTATGCAAAGTACCTTGACCTTTAAAATTTACTAACATAGTTAGTAATCTAACACATACATATAGTAAGGTTTAACCACTCCAAGAAATCTGACTAATGACTAACTTTCCTAAAAGTTTCTTTCTTATATAAGATAAGCACCATCATTGTTGCATTATCTTTTTTGCAGATTTCACTTGCTTGTTACTAATCTGCAGTATCTAAAATAATTCTCCACGAGGTGGGTATCATCTTGTTGCAACTTTGGCTATTGCATTCATCATCACATGTTCAATTAACTAAAGTCCTAGCTCTAATTTGACTTGCTCCATTAGTTTTTCTATGCTTTTAAAGCACCCGACGTTTATTTCTTCCAAGACCTTATACAGATATGCACCAAATGCAATCAGCACCACAATTTTGTCTCCAGTAGGCATTTCCATGGATAAGAATCATTTCATGCACTCCCCATAGTTATCATCGCATGCACTCCCCATAATTATCTTTCTCATTTCAAAAGTGACAAAGATCTATAATGCATTTCCAAACCTGATAGGAGACGTTATATTGAAAGAAAATGTGGTTCAGTGCGTCATTTCTCCCATTACACAAAGATCGTAAATTCACTAAGTTTAGAAATAGTAATTGGTCTAAAGTTTACCTTTAGCTAATATCCACCGAAGAAAAGACATCTTAGACAATAAGTTCCTATCCCATACAACCGTACTCTACCTTAAATGCTCCCCTCTGCTTCTTAGGATTACTTTATAAGACTTACTTGAGAATTTTGCCTGATCTTTTGCCTAACTAGAAATATTTGTCAGCTTTCTCAGAGTCTAAGTTATAGTCTAAGTAACAAGTGTAAAGCTTCTATAGGTAAGTCTTTCCATTAATCCTTCTTTATCCACACTTCCACCTTGAAAATCTTGGGGAATATGTTTAATGATGATGTATATATCCAGTTACAATGGAGGGGGTCAGTTAGGCACCAGTTGTCAGAATAAAGAGATGTTATTTTACCATTACCGACTCCACTTTTTATGCTTCCAATCACGGTCCCCCTCAACTTTAAGAAGTGGGAGAGAAAGCAAGAGTATGATGGCCTGTATTTAATTTCTCAGTGCCTTCTTCCCTTTAATATATGATAGATGGATATTTGACTATATTTTACCCTATATACTTGATATATTTTGCTTGATATTTTATACTTTTTTCGTATATTTGATACTTAATTTGCTTTAAGTATGTTTACAATTGATAATTGCCTTAATGGACTTAAATGAGAGGAATTCAGATGAAAATGCAGTGTAAAACAGAAAATCAACTGGAAGGAGTTGGAGATTTCCAAGTCTGCATATTCCTGTGCACTATCGTGCAAAACCTAAAACTGAGATTTTCATATAAAGGTGACGTTTTGGAGGAAAATTAGAGCAGGGGATGGCAGGCATCATTCTAGAATTTCTAGAGATGATTCCAGAGGCGATTTTGAGCTAGAAGAGTAGGAGACGCGAAGATTTTATCAACAAATCCATCAGAATACAAGATCAGACATCTACGTCGTCAAAATACTTGATAAAGAACAATTAGGGAGATTTAAAATTACGATTATGTTGTTTTTTATTTAAGTTTCTGTATATTTGTATCTGATTTCTTATTCAGCAATGAATAATTAATTGTTTCATTACTATCTAGATTAGATGAACCTTATTTGGATACTTTAACATGTTTTGATTATTTTGTTAATGTAATTGATTGATTAATTGCTGCGATCCAATTGTCTATTTTTATTTATGTTCTAGTAATCCAAAATATTAGACCATAATCTGATTTCAACTTAGCGATTGAAAAATCCTAGTTTGAATAAATCCACGATAATTGGAAAGAGTTGATTGTAACCCTAGAGATAGGATTGTATAAATCTTCTGGATTATGGTTAAACTTAATAAAGGGATTCATAAACCGGTAATGCAATCCTATAAGATTTAACCTGAATAATTCAGTTAGAAATCTTATGATTAGTTATTAGTAGGGTAGCACATCTTAGGAATCTCCACGACCCAACTAATCAACAACACAATTGCATTACAAATGATCAATCGATAAAGGTTAAAGGGATTCAAAATCTAGATACTAATTACTCGATATCAATAATTTCCCAGTGCTTCCTAAATTCTCTGTTCAATTTTGATACCTATTTTATTTTACTTGCCTTAATTTTAGTTTCTTTTCATCAAAAATAAAATCAATTCTTAGACTAGATAATAGGGGAAGGGTAAGTATTAGTATTCATAGTCTTCATGAAATCGACTCGTACTTGCTGGTATTAGTTACAACTACGCCGTGCACTTGTGGTATTAAATATTGGCTACTCATGAAATAGTCTAATCAAGTTTTTGGCCCCGTTACTGAGGACTTGGATATTAGGAATGCCTGAATACTATTACTCTAGGCATATTTATTTTCTTATATTTATTATATTTTCTTTTATTTTATTGTATCTTATTCTATTTTTGACTTATTAATTTAATTATCTTTTGAATTTCTCTACTTGATCTTGAGTGTGTGGTTTATTATAGGAATTACAATTTATTATTATAGTCACAACTCATAATGGAACGATAGAGTGGATAATACTTTTATGGGAGTTAAAATATATCTTTGCAAACTATGATGTCACCGTATGGGAGAGCGGCGGTATGATCAAGTTATTCTTATAGAATAGGTAACTCGGTTTTTGTTGCTATATTTTTTTTAGGAGATAGGAAGATTGTCAATAACCTCATTGCATACGATTGATAGTGTAAAGTCCAAGTAAATTAGTAGATCAAATTGAGTACAGTTGTTTTATTATATATACTTTTGAATGTGACAATTTGGATAGCTATGCTTGTTCAAATAATTTTTGTGACTGGTGGAAATTCTTTTGAGACTAGTAAGGATTTTAGTAATTAATGATATAATTGAGGAAAAAATTGTGGGTTAAAAAGTTTGCAGCGTGACATAAACAAAGTCACAAAACAATAGAAACGAAGAACAAAAATGCAAAGCGTCAGATAAGAGTTGAATACATAGGTGTTAGTAGATGTTCACAATAAGCCAAGGTTCGTTTTCATCTTTACAAGCAAAAGAATTTCTTTATTAGAGAGGCTTAAACACATGCGACTTGGAAAGTCAAGTCTGCAGGCTGCAGCACATGAGTACAACTAGGACAGTTCCCATAAATCCATAAGAAAAGGGCTTCAAATATTAAGAGCACCAATTTCTTAGAATTGTTATGCTCGATGTCAACATTGGGAGTTTCAGCTAATTAATTGAAAGATAATTCTTAGTGAAATTAGTAAAATAAAAAACAAAAGAGAGGGAGAGAAGAAGAAAAGCCATGACTCTATGTACATTCACATACTCTTCCCCGGTTGGGATTGATAAACGATGGTGAATACTAAAGAGTTGATGTACATCTCGTGGCTAGCTGTTGGGTAGTGGAGAGCTTTCTCATGGTCCGTTCATTTTGTCTCGGTAGTATCATACTGTGATTTGCAAGAGGCTAATTAATGGTATCCATCCCCTAATGAGGTCAAGAGTCAGGACAAGAAGAAGGTACGCGTTCGACAGCTCCGTACATGTCATGTTCACATACTCCGGAGTTGACTAGGATTTATGGAGGAAATTCCTGTAGCCAGATTTCTCAAGTTATGAGCTTGTATATAAGTGAACAAGGTGGAGGGGAAGTAGTGATCCTTCACATTTTCCTATTCCTCTACTGAAATTAGGAGCTCCTTTCTATCCAATCCCGAGGGCCCAGAAGTGGCGAGAGCTGCCATTTCATGCAATTAGGCTATACTCAACATTTGCCAACTAAACATTACTGTTAAGTTTGGCCTAGTGCATGACATGGGAGCAGCTCCTTCCACATTCTTTGCTCACCCATTGGACTGAAGGGAGCTCCTGTCTTCCTACGTGCCAGTTTTTTCTTATTTTTATTTGTTCCATATTCAGTTATTTTAAGTCAACCGAAATTAAACACCGGATTCACACCATAACATAATTTGTGAATTTTGATTTGTAAAAAGGAAAAAATGTAGCAAAACAGTGCTTCTGGTGGTGGAATGGCTCCGCCTGTTTGACTTCCATCAAAACTTAACTACTGCTTCGTTTGCATACAAGTGACAGGAACAACTGTGGGAAGATGACAACTATCGCAGATTGGGTAAGGGTACGTATTCACATTCATGGCTCTTCCGTCGCCAGAAATCCTTATGCCAGTGAATTAGCCACAGCGGTCAATGCCAGAGACGAAATTGTTCAAAGAAGAATGCGACCACCAGATCATTGCATTATTGATGTTGTATTGTACGCCGTATAGGCCATAGAAGTCCAGAACCTGTCTTTTAGCTCTAGTATTAAGGCCATTAGAACCCAGCTGCTAGCTTCCCACAAATTAACCTCAATCGGCATTATCTACATGAGTCTGATTCCGGTTTCTGTCACTTTTCTTCTTTTTCTCCTATGTAACCTTCCCACTTTAGTCCCTAACATTTTAGCATTGGAATGTGTAATTGAGAGTCCTATTATTTGAGCATGGTGCTAACATTCTTCTTTAAAGTTCAACAAATATGCTAATGCCCAGCATCGTCCACACAGATGGCCAATTATTTCCAACTAGAACTCAATATTAAACCATTAATTTAAGGCTAAAATACATTTAACCCACGTGTATTTTATCTCTTGATATATTATGTCCCTTTATTTTAAAAATAAACTTATTATCCCTTTGACCACTAGTCAAAGGAGTTTAAAATTCATAATGACTTTTTTACTCTTGTATTGTGATGACATCACTACAACTATACACATATTTTTTAGACAAAAATATCTTTTTAGTCTTTTGTTGACTAAAATACATTAGACATTTTTTTTGCTTTATTTCATTATGTCTTCTATTTCTAAAATAAAAATTATTTTAAGCATAGATTATATTTTGACCGTTAATAAATAAAAATAAAAATATCAAAAATACTATTGTCTTCACAATAGTACTTCTTGACCATTAATTTAAGGAAAAATTACAAAAAATTATTTATGAAACAAAATTAAAAAAGAAAAAAAATTGAAGGTGCCATTTTTCAAATTATTTTATGTTATACTATTAATTGATGAAAAAAGAAAAGCGAGAAGTTTAGGATGAGGGACTGTATCAAATTAAAATGAAGGATCACTTTGAGCCTTTGGTTGAATAAATTTCACTTTGAGTATTGGAAAAATAGAAAAAGATTTTGGTGTTTCAGATTCAAAATCAGCAGCGTTTATCTCTATATATTCATTTGTGTTGTTATTTTTGGTTTTTCTTGAATGCTGCGCTTGTTGTTGTATTAGAATCTGGATTTTGACTCTCTCTAGTTTCCTACGAAAACTAAAGAATTAGATTAGATAAGTAATTACGATAACTGGAAATAAAAATATTACATTCTCTAATTTTTACTTGCTTATTTGTACAAGTAAAATAAGAATTTATAACTCTAGAATAAATTTTAAATAATTTTAAATTTTTATTTCCTAATTTGAATATAATTTGAAATTAAATATCAGGAATAATAAATAAACAGTTTATAAAAAAACTAAATATTTCTCTCACATTCATTTAACATATTTTTTAATCTTTTTCTTTATGTTTCACGTTATCTGAAACTTTTTAATCAATAATTTATATTATAAAATAATTTTATTTTGTTTTTAATTTTATTCTTATAAGAAAAATCATACACAACTATTTAAAAATTAATAAATTATTGAATACTTAAAAATAATTTAAATTATTTATTTATTAAATATAAAATTTTTATTAAACAAAAGATTAAAAGGATATTTTTGTCCAAAAAAATACAACATGTATAATTGTGATGATGTTATCATAATACCGGGATAAATATGTCTTTTTAAATTCTAAGCTCTCTTGACTAGTGGTCAAAGGAGGTAATAAGTTTATTTTTAAAATGGAAGGGGCATAACCGCATAATGTACTAAGAGATAAAACATAAAGAGGCTTGTGTCGACATCCTTTCTCTGCGGCCTACCTGAGTCCGATATTCTTATGAGGATATCATAAGTTAATTGCTTCATTTAGCCTAATTTTTAGTCTATTTGTTTTCATTTTTACTTTTAAATTCACTACAAAGAACTTGTTTATTTAAGGTTTTTATTTTTATTTTTTTAATTTGTTTCAATTTTCAAAACTTATAAAACCATAATAATAGCTGTTTGTTTTTGTTTTTATTTTTATAATTGTATTTAGTATCAACTAAGGTCATCTCCAACCCATTCCTCCAAAATAGAGTAAATTTTTCTCTATTTTAGAGATGTTATAGTATTTTTCACTCCAATCCACAATTCGATTTTTCACACCAGAAAAGAATATTTTCAGCATATTCTTTTATACCTTTCATTAATGATTATTAAAATTACTTTATAAAATTAACCCAACTTTTCTTTTTTGTGTATATTTTTATTCATAATATTATTATTGTTATATTTTTATTCACAATATAAAGTTATAATTATTTAAATAAATATATAATGAAAATATTAAAATATTGTTTAAATAAAAAAATAAAGAATGAAAAATTAAAAATTGAATTAATAAAAAAGAAAGGAAAAAGAAAAAATGAAAAATGAAAAAAGAAACAGTGATAGCGTTAATTTGGAGGAACACTGTAGCCTTCCTCCAAAATGGAGGAGAAAATAAAGTGTGATTGGAGTGAGTTTTTCCTCCAAATTGGTGTTTCTTCTCCATTTTAGAGGAGGGTTGGAGATGGCCTTAGTGTAGATTATTTAGTTATCTAATATTAATTATTAATAAGAATTATGAATAATTTAATTTAATATTAATAATTAATAAATATATAATTTTAATTTAATAACCATTCGTAAATATAATTTAAATTTAAAATATCTTCAAAATATATAAAATTTACTTTATTATTTAAAAATATATTAAAATGAATATTAATCATTTTATTTTAATATAATACAATATAATATTTTACTAATAATTTATCAATAAATATTATATAAGAGATTAAAATAATTTATTTATTTATAAAAATAATTTATCTTTAAGTTTTATCTAATACGTAATTATTAGACATTAACAACTAAACATGTTTATGTTCTTATTTGAAAATCATAAAATAAAACTAATAAACGAAAACCAAAAACTACAACAGAAAATAGAAATAAAACTAATTAATTTTCTTTTCTTGAGCCGAAAAAACTATTTGTGCGTACTTGGTAGTTTATAATAATGCTAAGGGTAAATTATATTTTTAATTAAAATTTTTACCTAATTTTATAATATTATTTAGAATTATAAATTATATCAATTAAATAATCAAAATTTTAATTTATTGCAAATATAACTTACTATTAATTCTATTATTATTATTATCGACATAAAATGTCATACAATTAAGTATCAAGTCATTATCCTACATGTTGAGTATAATAAATCAAAAATAAAAAAATTTGAATAGATAATTGACGTGAGTTTGACCTTTGAAAAAGTTGAGCTAAGTAAGTAAAATGGTTGACCAATATGTTGCTTGCTCATATCTACAATTGATGGTAAAGTGGTAATTTCAAATTGAAACTCCAAATTAAACATAAAATAATAAAACATTTTATAAAACCTAAAGCAACCATCACTTGTTGCGGTTTTCACCACCAAACTTATTAATAAGTGATGTTTGAGCAATATTTTTAGTCTCATATATAACACACTTTGCTTGTTATTTAAGTAATTTTCTATTTTGGTACTTAATGTGTTCATATTTTGATTCTAGGTCTAATTTACTTGCATAAAGTAAAAAAGAATAAATTCAAACAAGTTTAGAATAATTTGGAGTTGTTTTGATTAAGTTACGAAGTACATGATATCAATATGGCTATGTTAAAGAGTTTGGAGGCGTGTTGAGCATTTTCTATAGAATATGCCCATGTTGACTGGCAACAAGTCGGTGTTGAGTAGCGAAAAGGCTATGTTGACAATAAATGCTTGTGTCTATATAATTGTTTGCGTTGAAAAACATCATGCTTTTATTTGAAGAATACAACCATTAATATGCCTATGTTGATGTTTGTGTAAGATTTAGAATTTGAATTTCTAATTTTAAAAAATAAGATTGAGTGACAGAAGACAAAGAAGGCTAGGGACATATAAAGGAAAACCCTTAGAATAGAAAAAAAAACACAAAGAACAATTAAGAAAACCCATTTGGAGTGTATTTTAATTAATCTATAACGAAGATTTTAGAGATTTTACGGATTTCAATTATGGCATCCTCAATTTTCATCTTTTTCTTTGGTTTTGATGTTTTATTTTCTATTACTTTGTGTTGGACTCCGAATTTTTTTATTATTTTAGTAAGCATGGATTGAATGAATTTTATGATCTTGTTGGAAAAATCATTTTTAAATTGGAGTTTAATTATTATGTCAAGTTTAGGAGGATTTATTTCATGGATTGATGGAAATTGGAAGTATTAAATGGA
>JAOTAY010000173.1:0-25870 GCA_025629805.1 Erythroxylum baracoense | reverse complement strand
ACAACATCTTATGAATTATCAATCATCATATATGTAAAAGCAAGACAAGAACATATCCAAGTTACTTATTTACGTTTTAGCATGAATACTTTACCATTTCACAATCATTTAACTTCTAACTATCATCATACTTCATTTAACAAATCAAGAAGAGTAATGCTTTATACTTACTTGTAAGCTTCAGAGTCTTCAAATCTCTCTTAAACCTAGCTTCCCAATATCAAACTATCATCATCTTGCTAAAGTAGAATAAGTGGGTTTTTGTTAAGAAGAAAACATAGCAAGAACTTTGAAGTAGCTAGTGATGGAAGAAAGCAAGGTTCAACTTTGATGCTTGGAGAAGAGAGTGTTGTGATATGGAGAAGAAGAAAGAAGAAAATACGAAGAAGAAGAGAAGAAAAGAGAGCATTTGGCAAAGTGAAGAAAACAAAGGGACATTGGTCTTGCAAATGGTAAATATGAGAGTGAGGTGTGTGGTATGACAAGTGACACTTGTCACTTGCCACATGTCACCATCTTATGGTTCTCATTTGGTCTCTTTAATATCTAGTCCATTTATCCTCCAAATTCTAATCTAATTGTCTCCAAATTTTTAATGTCACTTGTCATTAAATCCTAATGCCACTTGTCATTAAATCCTAATGCCACTTTTCAATAATTTCTACTACCTTTTGACACTTAATTCTACTGTCATTTATCAATTGTTCTACTACTTGGCATTTTTCCTTGTCCAAAAATACTCATAATTATAAAAAATTTCCCATATTTCACCAAAAATTCTAAGTCACTAATTATAAACACCAACTCAATTTTTAAGACACATAATCTACAATTCACATTATAATCACATTAAATATCAATTATACACAGAAAATGCCAAATGAGTGCATTTATAGTCATTCTAATATGTGCAATACAATCAAATTCACGTATGTGTATACTGATATTATGCATGAGTATGAAATGCATTTTTCTAATCTCTTATTGCTATTTCTCATTTACAGAAATCTAGGGTGGGTTCTAACCCTTAGTATGGAAAAACCAAATGTTACATTTATACTATCCAAATTGTCATTAATATCGTATCAAACTCTTAGTTTATAATCATGCCCAACTCCTATCTTAGGCCTAAATTTTGCCCTTTCAACTTCAAATACTAGATTATCTTCATCAACACTTAAATCATCACGCTCTTCATCAACTTCCACTAAAGGTGTTGGATTACACCTAGTATGCCTCCCTTCATTGGGAACTCAAGATTGTTTTGTCCTTTGCAATTTAACAATTTAATGGAATCACTTTCTAACTTATCTTTCACTCCATCATATATCATGTTCATCCTCTTATATTATTTTTGTATAGCCTGCACTAAATTTGTTTTGTCCTTCTTTTCCTTTAATGTTGAAACACCTTTTGAAGTCATATTTAAAATTTGAAAAAAAATTTAGTAAAGAAATTTAACATTCAATCCCAAAAATATATAGACTAAAAAAATATCAAACCACTTATATTTCACCATTTAATTAGCTTTTCTCGATACTAATATTACACTCTCTTGTATTTTACCACTTATTGTTTGCTTTTCAACTTCTTTAATGAACTAAACAAACTCAAGCAAGGATTTCAACCTTATAAAGTATAAAAGCAAAAAAACTAATGGTGAAGAAGAGAAAAAAGTCAAGTGTTAAGTAAAATTTTAAAGAAATTAAATGAAACAAGGAAAAACTAGAAAGGATTACTAAGATTTTAATCAATTTTAGGCATAAAAAATAACTAGAATTGATTACATAATTGAGAGACAAAATTTAAATATATTTCTTTATGCAACTATATCATCACATCTTCTTTTTTTTCTTAACCACATAAACTAGATCAAATAAAAATGTAATCCTTATGTTTAGGTTAATCTAGTAGGAAAGGAATGATAAAAAAGAATTAACTAAAGAAGAAACCCTAACATAATAAGAAGAGATAGAGAAATCCTTAAGAAGACAAGAGAAACCCTCAAGAAGACATTGACAAAATTTATTTATATCAAAACTTTAGAAACAAGAAGAAGATATAATAAAATGAATAAAGAGTCATAAGGAAAATATTATATGAAGAAATTAAAAAGAATTAAAAACAAAAATAAAAGGATAACCATGTCTGATTTAGAGTCAAGCTTTAATACCAATTAATGCGAAGTCCATGAACAAGATTGAATCTTATAAAGAAAGCTAAATTAGATTAATGGGAATTGACTCATTAATTAGAAAACTTAAGAAACAAGTTTATAAAGTAATTTAAGCGCCATAAAAAAAGAATTCTTTGATAAGTTTATAAATACAATAAAGAATGAAAAATAAAGGCCCTTATGAATCTCAATAACAAAATTAAAAAATATATAAAAAGAAATTATTTAAAACACTCCACAAATTATATAGAAACTAAATAAAACAAAACGAGTTAGAACATGATCATGTTCTATACCGAAATTTTATTATTAAATGACATAGGCTCCAACTTACCCATATATATGTTCACTTTTTTCAATGTTGACTCGCAAGAGGAACACGGTTGTGTGTCATATTGTATTCAATGTTGAAACTTCAAGCCTTGTGTCTAAAGAGAGACTCAGGCTAAGATATGTTCGTGTATTAAGATTTGTTTACTCTTTCCATATACAAATAGTGATATGAGCTGCAACATGGTCACGTATGAGGTTGTGTTTCATTAAATATGAGTCTTAAGCTTCTAAATCTTCATCACCCTTATTTTAATTTAAGTTAACCAGTGTTTGATCTTCCTTTAAGTCTATTAAGTCTCACAAAATTGTTCTTAGACTGCACTTTAAAGATTGATATTCATATCTATGTTGCATTAACCCATTCGAAGTTTATCTAGCCTTATTTCTCCTAACTTTTATAAGTAGTCCATCAGATATATACAATAGATTCTTTTCTTGGTTAGTTATATTTGCATAATTACTAATCAAAAAGACGTTAAACTAAATTAAATTACTATCTAATAATATCAAAAGTTTATTATTAGTTTGAAAAATACTTCTTAAAGAATGATTCTAATATGTTCTTCACACTTATCATTTCTTGAAAAGAATTTTACAGTCACCTAGCATGATTTTTTATTTGAATAAACACTATATATAGAATGTTAAATACATTTGAAATGTTTCTTAGAATGTAAAATTTGGAACTTGACATGACTATTTGCATATAAATTTGTAACTATTTGTTGCAAACCCACACCATGAATCCACAAGCAAGAGTGAATTTAGTAAGAAAAATATATCAAATTAATGGGAATTAACCCATTGATTCTAAAAATTAAGGAAAAAGTTTGTAACTAATTTCAATGCCAAAAAAATAATTCTTTGATAAGTTTAGAGGTCAAATGAAGAATAAGGAACAAAAGAACTCTTGAATCTTAATAAAAAATTTAAAACTATCATAAACATTTTGAAACACTCTTTAAATGATATAGAAATTAGGGTTTAGTAATAGTCACAAGTTAGGACATGATTGTGTTATATATTGAAAGTTTAGCAACAAATGACATAGGCTTTAACTTGCCCATATGTTTGTTCATTTCTTTCAATCTTGATTTTTAAGAGTAACAGAATTGTTTGTATTCAATGTTAAAAATTAAATTCGTAAGTCTAAAGAGAGACATAGGTTGAGATAGGCTCATTTATGAAACCATATCTATTCTTTTCACATCTAAAGAGGGATAAGAGTTGCAACATGGTCATTTCCGAGGTCACATTTTATTAAAGATGAGTCTTAAGCTTTTAAATCTTCATCAACCTTAGCTTGATTTAAATTAATTAAAGATGAGTCTTAAGCTTTTAAATCTTCATCAATCTTAGCTTGAATTAAATTAACTAGTGCTTGTTCTTCTTTTAAATCTATTAAATCTCCCAAAATAGTTCTTAAAATGCTCTTTAAAGATTGATTTGCATATGCATGTTGAATAAGCCAATCTCTTTAGCCTTCTTTATCCTAACTTTTATGGCTGGTCTATTAGATATGTGTAATAGATTCTTTTCTTGGCTACTCATTTACATCACTCCTATTTAGAAAGACATAGAACTAAATTAAATTACATATCTAATAGTTTCCAAAGTTTATTATTAGTTAAAAACTAGTTTTTAGAGAATGATTCTTACATGTTTCTTGTACATTTCATTTCTTAAAAAGAATTTTAATGATTCCTACATGTTTCTTGTACGTTTCATTTCTTGAAAAGAATTTTATAATTGCCAAGTAAGATTGTTTTTATTTGAATAAACACTATATTTAGAATGTTAAATACGTTTGATGTGCTTCCTAGAATGTGAAATTTTTATCTTAACATGACTATTTGCATGTATATTTACAACTATTTAATGTGAACGCACGTAGTGAATCCATAAGCAAGATTGAATTTGCCAAGAAAAATAAATTAGATTAATGGGAATTGACTTGTTAATAAAAATCAAGAAACTTGTTTATAAAATAATTTGAATGTAAAAAAAATCATTACTAAGTTTAGAAGTCCAATGATGTATGAGAAATAAAATCAGTCACAAATCTCCAAAAAAATTTCAAGAACTATGAAAACCTGTTTAAAACACTCCTTAAATGATATAGAAATTAAGGTTTTAGCAACATATATGAGTTAGGACATGATTATGTTCTTTACTAAAATTTTAGCATTAAATGACACAAGCTCCTTACCGTATATGTGTTAATTTCTTTTAATCTTGATTCCTAAGACAAACATAGTTATATATCATATTGTAAGATGTTGAAACTTCAAGTCTTGCATCCAAAGAGAGACTTCGGATGAGATTCGCTGGTGTATCAAGCTATGTCTATTCCTTTCACATCCAAAGAGCGATAGGAGTTCTAACATGGTCATATTTGAGTTCTTGTTTTTATTAAAGAAGAGTTTTAAGCTTTTTAATCTTCAATACCCTTGGCTTGATTTTAAGTTAACTAATGCTTAGTCTTCCTTTAGGTCTATTAAGTCTCCCAAAATAGTTGCTAAGATTCTTTTTTAAAGATTGATATGCATATATGTGTTGAATAAACTATTTAAAATATCTTTGGGCTTTTATCTCCTAATTGTTGTAACTGGTCCATCAGATATATGCAATAGATTCTTTTCTTGGCTTAACACATTTACATTTCTCTTAGTTAAAAAGATGTTAAATTAAATTAAATTTCATTTTAATAGCATCAAAAGGTTATTATTAGTTTAAAACTAGTTCTTTCAGAATGATTTTTGCTCCTTTCATTTCTTTCCAAAACATTTATAGTTTTCTAGCAAGATTTTTTTATTTGAATAAATACTATATGTAGAACATTAAATACATTTGATGTGCTTCCTAGAATGTGAAATTTGGAGCTTGACATGACTATTTGCATATATATTCATGATTATTTGATGCGAACCCACCTAGTGAATTTATGAGAAATATTTAATTTACTAACAAAAATAAGATTAATGGGAATTGACCCATTGATTATAAAAATTAAGAAACAAGTTCATAAATTAATTTGAATGCCAAAAAATTATTCTTTAATAAGTTTGAAAGTCCAATGAAGAATAAGGAAAAAAGAACTCACGAATCTCAATAAAAAAATTTAAGAACTATAAAAAACTATTTAAAACACTCCTCAAAAGATATAGAAATTGAGGTTTTAACGAGATAGGACATGCTCATTCTTTATACTAGCATCAAATGACATACACTCCAACTTGCCCATATGAATGTTCATTTCTTATAATATTGATTAATAAGAGCGGCATGGTTGTGTGTTATGTTGTATTCAATGTTGAAACTTCATGTTCTAAATCCAAAGAGAGACCTAGGCTAAGATATGCCCATGTATCAAACCATGTCTATTTTTTTGGCATCCAAAGAGGGATAGGAATTGCAACATAGTTGTGTCCAAGGTTGTGTTGAGTTTTAGGCTTTTAAATCTTTATCACCCTTAACTTGATTCAAGTTAACCAATGCTTATTCTTCTTTTAGGTTTATTAAGTCTCCCAAATAAGATTTTAAAGTTCTCTTTAAAGATTGATATTAATAAATATGTTGAATCAACCCATTTGAAGTCTTTTTAGCTTTCTTATTCCTAGCTGTTATAACTAATACATCAGACATATGTAATAGATTCTTCTTTTCTTGTCTAGTTGGAAAGACATTAAATTAAATTAAATTACGTATCTAATAGTATCAAAAGTTTATTATTAGTTAAAATTAGTTTTTATAATGATTTAAACCTATTCGTTGCACCTTTCATTTCTTGAAAAGAAATTTATAGCTACTTAATAAGATTTTTTATTTAAATAATGTAAAACCTTGAACCTTTCCTTTCATTGAATATAAATTTTTATGTTCAGTGAATTTTCATATGAATAGTTTGGGACCCAACCTTGAGATACCGAAAATTATCTAGAGTAAGTATTAGAGTCCAATGATATTGAAGTGGATCAAAAATAAGTTCGATAAGATAGATTTCGGGAGTTCAGAAAGTTTAGGACTAAATTGTCTTTTTTGGAAAATAATAGGTATTGATGATTTTAAACCCATTCGAATTTTTTTAAAGTATCCAATCAATAACTATTGACCCTAATTATAATATTTCATGGTCAATTTGATAATAAGACAGTTACGGAATATTTTTGAAATTTAATTCGATTAGTTGGTGACTTAAATGCATTAAAGGGCAATTTGGCCTTTTATATAAAATTGTGTAAGTGGATTAGTGAGTCACACCTAATGAACAATTAGAAGCTTTCTTAAGGGTTAAGCATCATTAATTAAATGATAATGAATCATTAGTGATGACAAATAAGAAGGTGACTTATGTAATCCATTAAATGAGTATAAAAGCCACATTTTGCTCCATTTGGTGTTAGCCATAAGAGATGGCTATGAGGGTGAAAAACTAAAGAGAAAAGAAGAGAACCAAAGGAGAACGTTGGCCAAAGGAGAGAAGAAGGAAATGATAGCTGATTTTTCATGGTTTTGGAGCATGATTGGAAGAGAGCTTGATCAAGACTAAATGTTCTTTAATTGTCCAAAAGATTGAAAGAAAGTGGTAAGTTTTCCTAACCTAAATTTCTAGTTATGGGTTTTTAAGTGGGATAGATTCATGTAAGATCAATGGTGATTTTTGACTTGCCATGGAGTAGATAATAAGTATGGAAGCATTTAAAGGTTGAATATGACAAGAGAAGGAGCTATGTTTAGTGACATTTTGTTTTAGGTTCTTAGTTTATTTGAACCAATCTCATTGCTTTGGCCATAACTTGGCCTACAAACCTCCAAATTAGGTGATTTCAATAAAAAATGAAACCTAATAAAAATATCTAGACGAGAGCCTAACCTAATTTTGGTTGAATGACATTGGAATTTGAGATTGAAAATGGTGACCTGATGCTGCCCCTTTACTCGAGCAGCTTGTGGTATTTGGCGCACGTTTCATGATTTAGAAGTTCAAATGATCTAATTTTTAATTCTATGGAAACTAGATACTTAGGGAAACAAATGTCTAGAAGACCTTAAAACCTAATTTAAACATTTTTTATGTATAAATTATAGAACAAGTAGAGGTACAAATTATAGGAAAGGGTTATGATTGTGACAGAAGAGTCCTCCCCAGGGTCACGATTGTGACCTAAGAGTCATGATTGTGATATAAGAGAATTCAGGAATTCAACCCATACATGATCTGACACATCATGTGTCATTATGACATGGTTAATATGATTAGCGTATATGTTACGCGTTTAAACATTAATCTCAAATTCAGTTAAACCGAATATATAGTTTTAATATCTTATTTCCAAATTTGAAAATAAATTCCTAAGTAAAATGTGCTTTGTATAGGTAAACAAGAGACATAAAACACGTGAGAGTGCTTGGTGATAAGTTTGCAAAATAGGGAGTATATTTTAATTGTTTTATATGAATAAATTCTTTGCAAAATAATTGATGACTAGTGACTTTATATTGTATGATTATGAGTTTTATGTGAATTATACATTGTGAGTGAATATTGCTAGTATTGGTTTGTGTTTTAGCAATATATGAATTGAAGTTGAAAGTTGAATTTCATATGATTTGAAGTTACATTGAAATTATGTTATTAATAAAGAGGAAAGATGATTTTTTTAGCCTATGGTACACAATTAGGTTTTATATATGTCATTATATCGACGTATAGTGGTTAACCCAGTATAGGTAAGCAATGTAGAACCAGTGCTGTAACTAGTGGTTAACCTATTACGGGTAAGTGATGTAGAACCAACTTCGTAATCACCAGTGTATAATGGTTAACTTAGTATGGGTAAGTGATATAGAACCAACACTGTGACTAATAGTTAACTAGTTATAGGCAAGCGGTGTAAAACCAACTCCGTAACTAGAGGTTAATTAGTCACGAGTAAGTGATGCAGAACCAACTCTATAACCTTATGCCTAAGGGTACCATATGGTAAAGAAGTTAGTGGTGGGCTATGTCGTGTAAGAAAATTCATGATAATAATAAGGCCACCACTGGTTACTTTAAAAGTAACTTGAGAAACTAGATTTTACAAAGCATATAGGCTGTATATTGGTATTATTTCATAAGAAATGAAATCAATTTATTTTAGGGAGATTTAAATTGTTAAATATGATTTGCATAGAAAAGTTAACACTTACTAAGCTCGTTTAGCTCACACTCTACTTTCTGTTTTCAAAATAAAACCTCCTAGGTGCACACTCAGGGGCTTCAATAGTAGGGACTCCACCTCATGAGTAGTCAACTTCGTCACATGCTGCTGTATAGACATTTTTTTCCTTATACATATTTTTGAAACTATTGCATATTTTTAAATATGTTTGGGAATGTACATTTGTGTAAAAATGGATGTTTATAAGGTTTTTAAATGAAATGCATTAATATGTTTTAGCTTTTCAAAGTTTATTGAAGTGATTGTTGAGATGGCTTATAAGTGGACTTAAAGTCCAAAATTTGTAGTGAGGATTTTGATGCGATTATAGAAGTGTTTTGAATTTTTATAAAGACTTTGAAAATTTTGGGAAGTTTAAAATACAATTGTTGTGCTGTCGAAAATTTTAATAAAATGGTTTTGAAAAAAAACCTCCACTGCTTATGTCTTTTTAATGTTAAGGTTTTTAGATAATAGGGCAATAGACTTAGCTCCACGAGAACCTTCCAACTAGATCAGATATCGACTGGAGGGCCATCGTAGGGTGCTGACCAGGCCGGCTACTGGTTTTAGGATAAGAGCCTGTCAAATAAACATTATATGTATAATGTTTAATACATTTAGTATGCTTCTTAGAATGTGAAATTTAGATTTTGGCATGACTATTTGCATGTGTATTCATGAGCACTTATAAATAAATATGAACACAACATTCCTAAGGCAAAGATGAAAAGAAGTACATGAACAATTTAAAACACAAACTTGTACAATTGAAAACAAAATAAGGGAATGAAGTGTCTTTTGAGCTATACATTTATTTTGTCTTGCTAGTGGGCAGATGCCAAAAGTGTAATCTTGTGATTTTTCTTGTGGATATAAAACTCTAAGATGGATTTTAATTCAAAATTTTCAAGCTTTTGTATCTTTAATTTCTTTATGAGAAAATTGGCAACAAAAAGTAAAAGTATATAAACACTTAGAAACCTAAAGCATATAAACACTTAGAAACCTAAATCTACATTTTTCTCAATTGCAGACTTATATTTTAACAAGTTATTAACAGTTAAATTAGTTGTTATTTATCATTTTTATAAGACATTTTATATGGAATTATACATTGGTTTCCTATGTTTGGTTTATAGTTTTATAGGTGATTATTTGGAAGAAAAATTTGATATTTGATTGTCACTTTGATTAACTTATTTTAATCGTTAATATTGAATTAACTGCAAGTGCACGAAGTAGCTATAGCTAGCATAGGTAAGTACGAGTCGAATCCCACGAAGATAGTGACTACTAGTAATTACCGTTATCCTATTATCTAGTCTATTTTAATTAAAATTAATACTAAATGGATAAAATAAATTAGGAAGTAGCAATGAGCAGAGAACAAAGAAAATCGATTAAAAAACAATCAATATCAAGAATTAGTGTTTAGTTGATGAATCCCCTAAAACTTTTATTATACAATTGTTCTGTTAACTATTGGACTATAAAATTTTTATTTTATGCTAATAACTCTCTCGAAACTACTTACAACTAATCCTAAGTTTATTAATCGAATTACTTAGGTCAAAGTTTCTAGGATTGCTTTACTGATTTATGAATTCTGCTGTTAGGTTTGATCCTAATTTCTTGGTTTGCAAACAACTCCTTTCAATTACGGTAAATATATTTATACACAAGATTTCTTAATCTTTATGTTCCAAAATCAGATTATGTACTAATATTTCAAAACTTTTATTAAAAAATTGAATCATAATAGATCAATCAAAATAATTGAATTAAATAAAAGAATCAAATCATATTGTAGCACAAACTAGGGTTCATCACACCTAGATACCAAAAAGTGTTTAGTTACACATAATAGAAAAAAATCAAACATAAATTGGAAGAAAAATGAATAGAAAACAAAGAGATCATAATTCTAAATCTTCTTTTCTGTTCTATCGAATGTTCTTATAAGTGCGAGGTTTGATGTTATATTATATTAGATCTGTTAATGATTTCTTCACATTTTCCACTTCTCTATATCAATATCATCCCTTCTAAATGTTCTCTACATTTGAAATCACCTCTGAATGTCTGCTCCCCTAATTGGCTTCCGATCACATCTTTTTATAGTAAATTTTAAAGTTTTGGGTGATACACGTATACTAGATTGTTTATATTCTAAAACCTCTAGAATTCGAATATCTACATGGGCTGAGAGTCGTACATGGCAATAAACATAGCTATGTATCCCTTATTTTACTTTAAAACTTTGTTTTCATCCAAATTCTTTTCCTTTTAGTTCATAAAGACAACTATAACCTATAAATGCAATTGGGAAAATTAAGTATCAAATATACAATAAAAGTATTAAATATCAAGCAAAATACATCAAATATGGGTATATAAATTTGATCAAATATGCATCTATCAAACTTTCTCAATAGTTTTTCAATAAAGGTGAAATTAGAGTTAATTGGAATCTAAAATGATGGGTAACAACTTCTTAAAAGGCATCGGAGATCAATTCAAGCTTAAATATGTCAAAAACATAAAGAAAACATGGATAACTGAGTAATATAGTTATAGAATATGGGTTTGTGATATAACTGTATTAGTCATAGTCTTTATCCAAAAGCAAACCAACACTAAAAATAAAGTGGAATTAGCACTAAACTTGTCATATTTACATCGTTAAAGTTTTAAAAGTTATTGTAATAGGCACCAAAATCATGATTTAGAATTTGAGGATGCGTAGAATTAAAAGGTTAATCACCTTAAAGCTCTTTTGTGTAACCCTAGCTTATAAAAACTATTATTAAAGTTCTTTTAAAGGACTTTAGAGGCTAGTGGCAACCTCTTTTGTCATTAAGTTGTTAGTTTTAGTTTCTTTACATGAAACATGGTTTTAAAGTAAGATTTGAGGAAGATTGTGACAACTCTTCTAGTTCTTTATTTATGTTATTTTATTTTATTTTATATTAAGTAGTTAAATTCCTAGTTATGTTAGGGATGCAGCTTATGATAGATCTTTCAATTACTGATGCCTAAGTAATTACTATTTAGTTGAATTTATTCTCTTTTATCTTAATATTGGATTTATGTCTAATCATCATAAATTTAGTCTTAGGGATTGTATAAAGGACCGATAGGTGAAGTATGATATGTGTACTGGTAGAATAAACATTATAGAATTAAAGAAATTGATTTACTAAACTAGGGTGATAATTAAATTTATTAATTATGCTTAGTGAGTTTGATTAAGGTTAATTATGTATGTGAGATGTTGTAATTTCTTAATTGAATATACATGTGTGCCTCAACAGAGTTATAAAAATGTTAGGTTAATTTTTATTTTAACATTGACAATCAATCTTAGATGATAGTTGAAATTCCTCATAAGCGAACCACAAGACTCTAACATTTGTTATCTTAATTTTTCTTTGTTTTAATTACCTTGTTTTAGTTAGATGCATAATTTAAATATCATATATTAAATCTTATTTTCTTTATTTTTGACTAAGATTAATAATTATAATAGTATTGGCCTTGTGGGATCGATACTCTAGAATTCTCCAATTTTATTACTTACTACAATTAAATCTATGCACTGATAGATAAATTCGTTCTCTCAAAATTACGTGATTTGTTATACCTAAGGATGATTAAAGTAATTGTAGAAAATACTAATACGAAAGGGAGATTAAGAAATAAAATACAAGCAGGAAGAAAATTAAAATGCATGATTTTATATGGTTAGTCTTTAAGCTTATATCCACAGGTAAAGAAGAAGCAAATTTTCACTAAAGAGAAAACACAATAATTACAAAGAGAGATATCACTCTAACCTCAAATCAAAATGCACTCAAATTGACAACTCTTTAGACATTCACAAGTTACAAAATATACATAGATTACATTATATATCATTTGGTGTATTTAATTTTTAGGAGCTGAAAAACGGATTGTTATGTCTTTTATAGGTTGCAGGTCATTACTAGTAGAAAAGATAAATCAATGGCCTTAAATTTTCTTGTTGGACAAGAATATTAGTGGCTAAGAGTTATGCTCGATCTTTAATAACTGCTATTGTAAAGGCACTTCATAAATCTCCACCTTGACTTCTTATTGTTACAAGTTACTTTGCTCCACCTTCTCCATATAGCCTAATTAAGGGTGTCAAATGTTATAAATAGAAATCACGTGCAAACAATGCCGGTACTTGGTTACTAAAAGAGACTTTATTAATATCTCTATTAGGATTGTCTTTGGTTCTAATCTATTCCAGCACAATAGTTCCTTGAGAAATCACATCCCAAACAAAGTGGTACTCGATGTTAATAGGCTTTATTTTTCAATGAAACATTTTATCTTTAATCAAATGTATAACATTTTGACTTTAATAAAAGAAAAATGTAGCCCTTGAATCTAAACTAAGCTCATGATACAAGCCTTATAACTAAATGGCCTCTTTGAATGCCTATGTAATTGCTATATACTATGCCTCTATTATAGACAAAGCATTTAAGGTCAACTTCTAACTAATAACATAATTTCCCAAACATAATATAAAACTAGCAAGTGATCTTTTTTTGAGATCATCAATATAGTTTGAGTCAACATAACTAACTAGGCTTTCATTTCTTCTTTTAAATTCTAAACAAGTATCAACTAAACCCCATAAATATTTAAAATCTATTTTGTTGTCTATCAATGCACTTTACTAAGGTTAGTCATGTATTTTCTAACAAAACTAACATCATATGAAATGTTTGGTCGAGTACACAACATGGAATACATGATATTGCCAACTGCATTTGCATAATGAATATGTTTCATATCACTAATCTCTTCATCTATCTAAGAAGATAAAGTGACTCAAAGCCTAAAAAGAGTAGCTAGTGGTGTACAAACATATTTAAGCATTTTCTTACCAAAACTTTATAATAATTCTTTAACATAATTTTTAGAGTTGGAAATGATTTTCCCGCTTTCTTATCTTTTTAGATCTAAATGCTAAGAATTTTCTTTATCCCTCCCAAATCTTTCATCTTAAATTCATCACTTAATTGTATTTACAAATACATGACATCAAGCATACTTCTTGTTGCAATGAGCATATCATCCATATATATGAGCAAATAAATGAAAGACCCACCAATTTTTTTAAATAAACATAACAATCGTACATGCTTCTCGAATAGTTATGGTTAGTTACAAATGAGTCAAACCTTTTATACTACTGTCTAACAGATTATTTTAAGTTAGAAAGAGATTTCTTCAACAAGCAAACATTCTCTTTCTTGTCTTTAGTAATAAATTCCTATGGTTATTGCATATAAATCCACTCCTTTAAATCACCATCTAGAAAATTAGTTTTAACATCTAATTATACCAACTTTAAATTAAACATGGGTATAAATGTGAATAAAACCCAAACAGAATAGTGTTTTACTACATGTGAGCAAATATCATTGAAATCTACACCTGGTACCTAACTATATCCCTCAATAACTAGGCTAGCCTTATACTTGACTCTTTCATCTCTTGGAGGGGAACCCTTCCTTTTGAGGACCCATTTTTGACCAATTATCTTTTGTCTTTGTGGTAGTTTGACTAATTGCTAAGTACCATTTTTATGTAAGGACTCCATTTCATCTTACATTTTTATTACATATTTTCTTAATTGATAAACAATATATGAAATTATGGATGGTTCACCATCCTTATTAATCTCTTATTTTATTAATAAATTATAAGAAACCAACCATGCATAGTTTGTATAACTTGGTGGCGGCATAATATCTCTTTGACCTTTACCTTTAGCTACTGTAAGGACTTTGTATTAAGCTTGCTTAACTCCACTTGAACTGGATGATGGATATGACTAAGAGGTTTGTAAAGCAACATCTATCTAAATAGAGGAGCTAGTTACTTCTAATTCTAGCTTCTTTAAATTGTTATTTACTTAATCTATTTTATAAAGGACAAAAATCTCCAACTTTGGATTAAGTATTAACCACTCATTAGAAGTCACATCTCTATTAACTACAACTTTTGGTGAACTGGGGTGTAGACACCATAACTTGTAACCTAATGCATTTCTTAGTATATGGCTCTAAATTTCCATTATTAACATACATATATGTTAGAGTACTAAAAATATTTGAATTACTAGAACAAACTTCCTCTAAAGTCTTAAAACCAATAGAAATTGATAAAAATTGATTTAATAAATAGCAAACCATAGACACAACCTCTACCCATAACTCCCTTGGCAAACTAACATTAGAAAGCAAGCATTATGCTCTCTCATTGAGTGTCTTGTTCATGCACTTTATAGCTCCATTTTATTTGTGCATCTTTTTAAGTTTCTAATGTCAAACTATCCCATTATTTTTGTAGAGCTCTTTGAACTCCACGCTACAAAAATTCTAAGCAATTGTCTATTTTAAGGCCCATAATATACTTCTACGTACTTTTCAATCAAAACTTTCTACTACTTGAGAGTAGTAAAAACTTGATTTTTTATGCTTCAAAAAATAAACTCAAACTTTTCTTGAAAAATCATCAATAAAAATTGCTATGTATTTAGTTTCACCTCTTAAGGAACATATGAAGGATCACAAAGGCTTAAATGAGTATAGTCTAGGGTATTTTTAGAACTATAAGTGGTTGTGATAAAATTGAATCACTTTTGCTTCTTAAAGACATAATGCTTATAAAACTCTTATCTTTTAAATGTTTTGTTCACATAAGAAATCTCTTTTACTTAATAAGGCCATGTTCTTTTCACTCATATGATGTAGCCTCATATCCCATAATTTAGTGACATCATTATCAAAAACTGATGAAGAACTTATAGCACTAGCACTTGTAATTATGGGTCCTTTCAACAAGTACATATTCCTATACTTATTGGCTTTCATTATAACCCAAACACCTTTGACGACTTTAGGGTTCCACCTTTAGCTGAATACCTGCAAGCACTGCCATGGAAGGTACCTAAAGAGATGAGATTCTTTTGTAGTCTAGAATGTGAAGAATAATTACTAATGTTCTTATCACAATGTCATCGTGCATCTTAGTTTGGATTGGTTCTTTGCCCACAACTTTGTAATATGCATTATTTCCCATTAGAATAGTTCCAACTGCTATATGTGATAAACCAATTCTAATTGGAACATGCATGAATGGAACAACCAGAGTCTATGATCCATTCATCTTTAGACTTACAATTGATATTAATAGTGACTAAAAGAAGATCTATATTAGACTCATCAGTTATAATGCTAGCCTCAATAGATTTTCATTTCTAGTTATCTTTTAACTACTTTTCTTTAACTTGAAGCACTCAGCCTTAGTATGCAACTTGTGACAATAGTTGCACATCAAATCCTTATATTTAGACTTTGACATACATCTTGCTTGCTATCACCTAAATTCTTTTCCTTTACCTTTGCTCATGCAATCAATCCTTCTATTGGATTATCACTTTTGTTATTGCTAGATAACTCATTATAGATGAGATCTTTAGACAAGAGTGCAAATTTTAACATCTTTAAAGGTTACATTCATCTTACTATAAAGCAATATTTCTTTAAAGTGCAAGTATGAGGGTAGTAAGGAACTCATTAAACTCAAGGGTTTAATCTTCACCATTAATTTCCATGTCCACATTTTCAAATACAAAATAATGAATATAAGAGTGTTAGTATAAAATTTAACGAATATATGTCCTCTATTTGTAAGTTATAAAGCTAAAACTTTTTATGAAGTTTGGTGGTGAGGGATTTTTCCATGCACAGCGACTTTACTTTGGCCTATAAGGAGGCAACAATTTTCTCACTAATGATCTCCTTCAAGACTTGATTAGAGAAATATAGCCCAGTAGACATAACCTTCTCATTCAAATAATCTTTTTTCCCTATAGACGCTGACATGTTTTCCTTCCCTAACAAAGTCTTATGATACTTATGTCGGACTAAAATATCATATAGCACAAAGTTAGAATTACGTTAAAAAAATTTTTATTCAAATTTAGTTACCGTTATAGATTAGCTATCAAAATCCTATCTCTGATACTAGTTTGTTCTACCTAGGGATGATTAAAATATTTTTAGTAAATAATAATGACAAAAAGGGAGATTAAGAAATATTAAAGTAAGCCCGAGAAAATTTAAAATACAAGATACATGGTTGGACTTCAAGCCTATATTTATAGGCGGCGGAGTAAAATTTCACTAAGGAGAAAAGGGAATAATTACAAAGAGAGTTATCAGTCAAACTCCAAACTTAAATTCAGTCAAAATTATAACTCAAGACATTGACAAATGTAGCTCACAAAATCCTCTAAACTGATACTGTGTACCATTTAGTGTATTTTATTTTCAGGATGAGTTAAAAATAGTTGTACAAGTCTTTTATATGTTGAAAGTGCTTGGGCATCAGAAAAAATTAATCAATCAACTTAAATGTGTTTTGATGGCCAAGTGGCCATACTTGGTTTCCAAGAAGTGGCCGTGTATAGGATCCCTTGAAAGCATCAAGAGGTAAGTATAAGTAGGATATTCTTAATTGGTCAGTTGGCTTTTTGTTTAGAAAGCTAGTTGATCTATCCTTCTGTATAATACTTAATCTACCTCTAATGGCCTCTAAAACTACTTACTGATGTTAAAAAAACTGTTGGTGCTACTACTGCGCCACCCAAATGGTTGTCATCGTCAAATCTTGATGACTTTTTTACCCTACTTTCTTTGTGCATATGCTCACTGATTTTGCGGCGTCAACAGGTGCTTTGGGGCTTGTAGTTTCTGTATTAGTTACTTCTTTGCGCATCCAACTCACAAGACTGGAAGTTTTGATCCGTTGGTGTGAAGATGCCAAGGATTTAGCGCTGTAAATCCTTCAGGAATTTAGGTTGTAAATTACTTAATTCACTTGCAACAAGCATGTATATATATCTCTTAGTATACAACAGTGTTTAAAGGATCCTGATTATTTTTACTGAAGAAAAGAAGTGTATATATGTGACTTAATGCTACTATAGTCCTGCAAGGGGCATATTGTTTGAGACATCTTGATGATCATAATTCAGAGTTCTTCTTTACTTTGTTATCCGTAGCTCTGGATATATTCATAGTTGTGAAGAAGCTACCTTGTTTCTTGTTGAATGGCTCTTAACTATGATATAACTCTACTGTGGTGGTTGGTGGGTAATCAAAGGATGAGCTAAGAGTATTGAATCCAGTCTGAGTATATGATCCTGGTGCAGTAATGGGCACATAATTTGTCCATACGTGACTCATCGTGTTTCTGCAGATATTTCTGCTCTTCGGCTCTTGTATGCATTGTCTAGACATGGAGAGTATGACATGCTAGGGAATCCAATGCAAATTCACATATTTAGGCGCGATTTGATTAAAACCTTCACTATATTCAGTATTTAACGCAAGTAATTCTCGGTCTTATCTGCTGTCTTAACCAAAGTAAATCATGGTAGACATGATAAGCCTCTTCCTACTAAGGAATAGTAGTGTTACATTTTTTCAAATATCATTCATTTACTCCTTGTGACAATTACTTTTGAGGTGCATACAATTATAATACATTTCCAGGGATTGCTCCCAAGGGAATACTCATTGATTGGCTGTAAGTTGTTCTTAATTGTATGTGATGTCTTTGGCTACTAGACAAGTTAATCACAAAAGAAGTGATCGAATGATTGAGATGTAAAGGGGTAGTAGATTTAGGATCAGGAGCTCCTTCATTCGCATGCAATTGCAACCACTACCTTCCCCCTCATATTTCTGTCGACACCGTCGCCACAAGTTGTATGAGACTTGTAATTTAGGCTAAAAAGTTTCCGTAAGTTGGACGTAAAGGTCCAACACCTATTAATTGACCCATAAAATAATTTATTTTTTTTACGCTAGCTCGTAAAATATTTTAAGAGGGTTCCAATTATAAAAAAGCACGTAAAAGTCCACTACCTATTAATTGAACCATAAAGCAGTATTTTTGAACCCGAATAAAATAGCCCCATTTCTTTTATCTGAACTAAAAAAGCAAAGGTAAAAGCGTAGACTGAAATGAACTTGATTATATATAAGAAAATAATATTGAAAAAAGATGCATATATCATAGGGGAAAGTTTCAGGGTCATACAAGTGTGGCACCCCAGGGCCATTACTGTTCAACCATAATTTGGTCACTCTCAATCTCAAAATTCCTTTCAAAAATAAAAATAATTTATATTATATCTCTTTAATAAAAAAGTCCCACAGAGAAAAGAAAACAGAATTCTCAAAATCCATTAAATAACTATCCAAAACACAACCACTTATTGTGCATAGAGGCAAGACGTACGTTTCATCTTACGACTACTCTCATCCTAATATCTCCAACCAAATGAGTGGTCCACCCAACTCCCAGAGATAGCTGTAAGTGGAGGGCTGTCGTTCAATTCATTCTCCATTGAGATGAGATAAGGTTACGGACCCTTAACGCCACGTGGCACTCCGGCTACGGTGCCAAACGATAAGGCTGCGATCCAATCAGAACGTTGTAAAGATCCAACGGTTGATAGGTCTGCAATCCGTGCAAAACCAAATGTCAACCATTGGATGGAAGCTCGCATATGGGGCTTCAAGTTTATAAAAAGGGGAAGTGGTGGCTCTTCTACAACCTGTGTAACAGATAAGAAGAAGAGGAAGAAGAAGAAGAAGGTGTAATGGCTTCCTCTATGTTATCAACTGCGACTGTGGCTAGCATTAGCCGTGCCACCCCAGCTCAGGCGACTATGGTGGCACCGTTCACTGGCCTGAAATCGACCGCTGCTTTCCCAGTCACCCGCAAAACTAGCACTGACATCACCTCTCTACCTAGTAATGGTGGAAAGGTTTCTTGCATGCAGGCAAGTTCTATCCTTCGAACAAAATTTGTATCTAAAGCTTTGTGTAAATTGATAAACTAATTGTCTAATATTCGATTTCTTTGCGCATGTTGTAGCCACAAGGAGTTCTATTGTTTATACCTCGAAATGAATTTACTGGTGTTTAAAGAAGAGAACCATCATTGGTGCTATAATGGTTACCTAAAAGAAACTGTAATGACAGAACTTTGAAACGGAAATTAATCTTGAAACAAGTTAGCTCGTGGGTTAACTCACAAGTCTATATATGGTGGTGAACATGGCAGGTGTGGCCTCCCATTGGCAAGAAGTTCTTCGAGACACTCTCCTATCTTCCACCACTTACTAGGGAACAATTGGCCAAGGAAGTTGCATACCTTCTTCGCATGGGATGGGTTCCTTGCTTGGAATTCGAGTTGGAGGTGATCATTTTAAGTCTTACACTACGTAATGGCAATTTCTTGGTTCAATGTTACCTTATGTTTAGTTCGCGGAATTGGAACTATATTTCCATATGTTGGAATTGATTGACCCAGTATCTCTAGCATCTTAACTATTTAAAACTTTCTTAAATATCCCAACGCAGTTTTTAAGTGACTAAATAATGTTATAGCATATGAGATTTGCAGGAGAACTAATCTAATATTATGTTTTAACTTTGTGAATTGTTGTATAGCACGGGTTTGTGTACCGTGAGAACCACAGGTCACCAGGATACTACGATGGTCGCTACTGGACAATGTGGAAGCTGCCCATGTTCGGTTGCACCGACCCATTGCAGGTTTTGAAGGAGCTGGACGAGGCCATTAAAGCATACCCCGAGGCATTCGTTAGAATCATTGGCTTCGACAATGTTCGCCAAGTCCAATGCATCAGTTTCATTGCCTACAAGCCTCCTCACTTCTACGCGTCCGTTAAATAATGCATCAGCATGATCAACCATTTCCTTTTTCTACTATCAGAGTCTATGAATGGTTTTTGTTGTATTCATTAGGATGCTTTTGGTATATTTTTGGACTTCAAACTTGATTCAATAAGTCTATTGTGTAGGCCGCTGGATGTTACGACTCAAATATACATACATGGCCGGTTTATGATGTGCAATTTCTGAATTTTACTTCTAGTGTTCAATCGTCTTAATTGCTACTAAGAGCACTTTTAGATACCGTTGTCGAGCTTCTAAAATCATATTCGATGGTTTAATATCGAGTAGAAGAAGAGATAAGAAATGTGAAGCTATTATTTAATACCATGGGTATATCTCAAAGGAGATAAGGAAATCGGGATTGTGTGGTACTTATTTGATAGGCTCCTTCTATAATTGCGACTCAGAAATGGGCACGTCAATAAAACCAAAGGCATAGGCTGGTGGATTAGATGGACTTTCGGTTCAGTCAGTCCTCAACTTATCATAATTAAGATTGTCACCAGGTATCAATTACCTGAGAGTTGCTTAATTATTCTAAATTAAGTGCCATTATCATTACACCTCAAAAGGCCTTCCTGAGTTAGCCCGTCACTGTAAAGTTATCGCTGAATTATGTAACATTTTCTTTTGAGCTTCAAGAAATATGCACAATTTAGTTGCTTCCTATAACTTTTGGAAGAGAAATGCTTCTTAGACTAATCTAGTTATTTGTACCAAACTTAAGAAAATAATCCAACTGAATCATCTAAATATTCTTCCCATTTATGTTATTCAAATAGACAGAACAAATTGACTTTAATTTTTAGTTGATTGAATTTACTTTTAGAAATAACCACTTTATTAGTTTAAGGATAAGACTGTCTGTTATTAGATATTTTCAAATCCTATGTATTAGTGGGACTTTTACTTTTGTTTTAGTGTAGTGAATTTACTTAATTACGTCTTGTTTAAAGATAAAGAAGAGGTTCCAAAAAAGGAACTGGAGAGGGATGCTCGAATGAAAAAAAAAAGGATAATATAAAAGAGAAATTCTAATTTAGAGAGTAAAATAAAAGAGTTGATTTACGTTAAGATTGAGTGGTTCTTTTTCCTTTCAGTATTCATTTTAATTTTTTTTATATTATAATTATTATCACCTAATAAGTAAATATACATACATATACAAATAGGACCCAACATATAGGACGGGGTTGGAAACATGATTTTCTTCGCTTTTTCACTCTTTAGTTTAATTTCTTTATCATATAAATTTTCTCACTTAATAGGCCAATGCATATGCATATATAGATATGAATCAACACATATAAATTATTAGATAATCATTGTTAAGAGGTATGAAATGTCGAACACTTTTTTTTAAAGGTGAACAAATATGCATTTAACTCATGAATAAGTAGAGTAATGATAATACATATTAGAAGATGTGGGTAAAAACAAGACTTAAAAACAACAACTAAAGTCCGGCAACAAGAACTAAAAGTAGGATCATACAATGGTCATGAGACTCGAGTCATGGTAAGAGATGAACTATAGAGCTCCTTCTTTGTGTTACCTGTCAAAGTGACGATTAAGAATTAGAATCAGTGTTGTGAACAGAGATCCTCTGGAATTGAAAAACACTCCATACGGAGGCCTGCTAACTTTGTGCTCATACCTAGATAGGCCTCTTATGCTATTATTAACTCTTGAATCCATTAAAATGTGCTCTAAAACGAAGTTTGGATGCTCAAAGATTTATGTTGGAATGTCCTTTATTCTTCTCTCTCCATATATATACATAAATTTTGTACCTCAAAGCTAGTTTAAAGAATGTTAGGTGACCTTTTTGTGTATATCTCACCTGCCAAGCCTAAACTATGAATTGAGGCCAATTGCTTTCATAGAATTGTATTTTACATAGACTTAAAGCTTGGCTCTAGAATAAGTTTTGAGTAGCAATAGTTGAATAAGATTTGCTTTAAGGTTTCAGGGGCTTGGTTATAAAGTTTACACAAGATATTTGTTAGAAAATTCCTTTCAATTTATTCAATATTTTTAATCTTTGATTGATTCCTAGCAAAAATATAAAGGAAGCCTTAGGATAGTTATTAATGAACGATACCGACTTTTTCCAAGTTGCTTTTTCTGTTGGCGCTTTGAATTTAGGTAAGATTTGTTGATTAAGCCTTTTGAGTGTGTCTCCTCTATATTATCCTATCTTCTTCTTCTATATTTGGTCTGTAATTTAGGATGGAGGTCATAATTATAGATAAAATATTCAAAAGTTTATAACCTTTTAACATTTTTTAATTTAGTGCTCAAGCTTTTAAAATTTTCAATTAAGTATCCAACGTTTTAAAACCTTAATAATTAAGTTCAAAAGGTTATTTTGGATGATGTGACATGTCTACTAAATGTCTCGGTCCATATATTAGCCATATTAGCAAAAACTAAAGGGGTGCTTGGTTAAGGGGTTTGGAAATGAATCAATGGCTAAGGAATAATAAACGTTTTATTATGATTGAAATAATAGCTTTTTGAAATCCCACTTTTCGGTATTACTTGATACCTCCCGTATATGAGAGGAATGAATTTCATTCCTTTTTAACAGACAAGTTTCATCGTGACAATAAGTGTTACAAGTGTGATACTTGACACTTATTTTATATATGTTTTTTATTAAATATAATTAATTGATTAATTAAAATCTAATTAATTGAGTACAATATAATTCATTAATTAATTAAAATATAACCATTTTTATTTTTAAATATTTTTAACAAACCAACCACTATCAATGATAATGGTAATCATTTTTTCTTTTAACCAACCATCATAATTATAATGATTATATTCATTCCCATTTCTCACTATATTCATTCTCATTTCTATTGTCATTATCTCATGTGAACCAACAGCCTCCTAATATTTTGAGCTGAATTATTAAGGTTTTTAAAAATTGGTCATTAATTGAAAAGTTTGAAAGCTTAGGCACTAAATTGAAAAAATCCTAAAAGGTTGTGCACTTTAGGATTGAGTATCCCCTTATAATTATGTCGAATACTTTATGTCTGCAGTGTCATTCTCCATATGAAATAATCACATTTACTTTGGTTTTTAAGTAAAATAATAGCTTAAGGTTATTCAAACACTGAATTTTGTATTAAGGACATAACTCATTTCAATTATTGAACTAAAACTATGTTTTTCTCTTATTCCTAATTCTAACTTTCATTTATTGACTCACATTATTTCTCAAACTTAAGCATTTGGTTAAGAGTCCAAAAATTATTAGGTTTGGCTTTGATTCTTTAAAAAATTTGGTCTTTAATGATATAGGAATGCAACCACTTAATATATTGTAAAGAAACTCCAATTCCTTTTGATTATAAGCATTTTATTTATCTTTCCTATTAAGCTTATTCTCAAATGTCTCTCCTCTTTAGTTAAGCAAACCTTAATCTATTTAAATTTAGCTCCTACAACATTATTTGAATTGATAGATCGAAAGAAATTCTTTGACAACCTCTTTACATCCTTAGTTAGGTTTTAGGGCATGTATAATTAACAATACAAGTAGATATAAAGATTATTCAACACTATAGTGATCAATTACATACTACAATAAAATTGAACTAAGTTAAATAAAGTTTCAAAATATTTGTATGAGACTCTCTTGTTTAAAATAAAGATTCCTAGGTACTTGAATGGTAGCTCTTGGTGTCTAAAACTTGAGATTCTTGAGAAGTAACTTGCTAGATCTAGGGAGTTAATGAGAACATATATGTGTGTGTGTGTGTGTGTGTGTGTGTTTCTTACTATTATTTAAATTGCGAGGAATCAATCAGAGTTTATACTAAACTTAGTTCAACTACAAATATAGCAATATATGAACCATAAAGGAGAGGCCATATAACCTCAACTTTTTACATTTGTATGAAATTTGAAAATTTTACTCCTTTTTATTCTTTGAGTTGTTAATACTTCTGTGTATGTAGTGAATAAATAAAGAGAAAGAGGGTTACTTTACCTTAAAACTTTGCCTCCATTGAATGTTAAGGAGCGTTCCTCTTAAATAGAATGGTAAAAGAGAAAGTGGAGATATATTGCTGAATCCATGATGTCAATTAACTTCAAAACTTAAAAGCATTTAAAGCATCAAGAAGAAAATTTCAATTAATTGAATTAAAAGTTTTATTGAACCCAATTCTTATCGAACCACTTCTCAAGGGCTTTCAATTTTGGTAGCTTTAAAGAAATCTTGAGCTAGAAGTAAGTTATCTTTTATAATTCCTCAAGAAGGCTCCATAATTTAGATTGATGACATTTTTCAAAACTGATTTAAGTCTTATTATTGAAAATTTTGAAATGAAATTATAAATCATATTGCATCATGATATTGGCCTATAATCATTTAAGGAGCTTGAATTTGGTTTCCTAATAATTAGACACACATAAGGTTTGTCAAATTCCTTGAGCATTACATTCTTTAAGAACAACTCCAAATTCAATTTTGATGATCATGACAAAGCTTCTTCTAAAAGAAGTAACCATTTAGATGATTTATCCTAGTGCTTTATCATGATTCAAATTGAATAGAGCTTACTTGATGTCTATAGCATTCAATGGATTTATTAGCATCTCCTTATGTTAAGTTAGGGAATTAGGAATGAATTTCTTGATATTCTACACATGAGAACAAACATTGTTAAATGTCCTAAGGACGTTCGTAAAGTAGTTAAAAACCATATTTTTTAGCTCTTTTAACTTCCAAATAATCTCCCTATTATTGTTCTTCAAATGTGTATCACGTCGCAATTTCTTTTGCATAAGATTTCATTATGGAAGTATTTGGTATTTCTATTCATATCTCTTAACTAGTTGACTCTTGTTTTTTGTTTTAGTAATGAGCGATGGTTATCCAATTCCTATATGTAATATTCTGGATCTCCTTTCTCCTTATTTGTTGGGCCTCGAATTTTATTTATTTATTTTAGTAAGCATGATTTGAATAAATTTTGTGATCTTGCTAGATAAATCATTTTAATTAGAGTTTAATTAGCATGTCAATGTTGGGAGGATTTATAGCATGGATTGATGGAATTTACAAGTATTAAATGGAAGAAGTAAGATTAAGTTAGAGTATAGTATGATGCAAGTTAAATTGAAGAATTAAGAATGCATAAGGGTATTTTTGGAAGATCACTAAAGTTTAAATAGACATTAGGTGTAAATGGAAGGGCATAGTGGACTTTGCTCACTCACTCAAGGTATAAAAGGGGAAGAATTAATTGTAGTCTTTCATTTGTGGGAAGCAAAATTGTGAGTGAAAGAAGAGAGAAAGAGAA
>JAOTAY010000172.1:40881-55127 GCA_025629805.1 Erythroxylum baracoense | reverse complement strand
CCCAAATTTTTACTTCCTAATTTTACTTATTCATTTATTATATTGTAACTTTTATTTAAATTATTTTTAATTTATTTTTCAATTACAAAATTTTAAATTTTACTTATAACTTAATTACACATTTTTAAATTTCTCATATTTACTTATACATTAAAATTATATGATAATATTACGAATTAAATTGACATGGCATTACTACTGCACAATTGTGCAGTATTACTCTGCTAGTTACTGGTTAACAAACGAGACTCGACAGAGTGTATCCTACCATAATGCAAAGACGTTTTTCATATTAATTTCGCATGGACCACAGTTGTTCATGGGCTGAACCAGTGGCCCGACCGATTAAGCCCAAACCATAGGATCACCGATCCATCACCTTGTAATAAGGAATTTTCAACGAAATACAACCCTTGGATTAACCAAAACGAATCCTGACCGTTACATGCCAGTCAAAGAGATAAGTGGAAGTCTTCAAGCTGTGCACTTCTATAAATCGACCCTAGCCTCATCGCGAAAGGAAACCTAGACGCTATTGAAGCATTTCGGGGATTTTACTTATCCAGGTACTAATCCCGTCAATCAACTGCTCGTCTTCAAGATTAGGGTTTCTTTAGCTGTTATTGTTAGTTTTTTACTTCGAATTCGAGATTGTTGGGTGGGATTAGGTCAATGTTGTTGCTTTTTATGTGAATGATACGATTCCGAAGAATACGCGTTTTGATTGTTCGTGTTTGATATGTGAAAGGCGTGGTTTAATTATATCTTATTCAATTCTTGATAGATCTGGTTTTTGACAAAGATTGTGCCTTTTACTCTAATTTTTTTGGTTTCGAATCGGATAAGTCTCTCAATTTCGTTCTGTGGTCATCGATTTTGTGGATTAAAGTTTGCTTCTTGATTTATTGTTATCCTTATGTGCTTTGTGCTCAGTAATGGCGCCTTTTTTGTTGACTGCAGCTTGAAAATGCCACGCCATGATGATCGATACGCAAATACACGACTCTATGTTGGCCACCTTGGCTCTCGGACCCGATCGCGCGACCTGGAGTATGTTTTCAGCAAATATGGAAGGTAATAAGTTTTTGAAGTATACTTAGGTTGATCCAAAGCTCCTATTCTATATCCTTCTTTTGAATTGCTTGCCAATTCTACGGGAAGGCGCAGAAGCTTCTACAAATTCCACCTATAAGCTGTCCATTTTTAGTTTTTGGAACTCTCTGTATTGTGATTCCACGCATTGAAATGTGTCCTCAGCATTTTGGATTGCCAATGGTAGTTAATAGGGTTTGTGATTTGGCTTCTCCAAATACCAAAGGGGAAATATTAGGTTTTCAGCAGTTGTTTCGTGCGTCAATTTCTGTTTGAGCTATAACATTATCTCTGTGGGAATTGCGGACCTAGGTGTCATTTTTTCTTAACTTGAATGATCTTGTTGAAGGTTTCGGGCCTTTTTGCCTAACCTGGAGGTCTATGGTGAGGGGTTGCCTTGGTGGATTTGGTGGAAATTCTTGCCGAGTTATAAGAGACTTTGGCGATTCTTTCTATTATGTTATTGCGTATTTTTATGGAATTGGCAACAATCTCAAACTGGTGTTTAGTTCGCCTATGAGGGGTGAAGTATCATACACTTGCAGTACTTAAGTAATGATGGCCTTACTTTTGTGGCAACCGTTTCGCAGAATTCGAGATGTGGATATGAAGCGTGACTACGCATTTGTTGTAAGTGTTTTTGTGTTAATTCTTTCTGTATCTCTATGCACAATGATTAAATCTGCATACTTTCAATGAAACTTATTCCTTTAGTTTCTGAATGATCGTGCAAGTGTTGTACAATAATCAGAACATAGTTTAAAGCAAAATATGTGGGGCTTCTTTTTCTTTGTTCTCACATTTTTTGAACAGGAATTTAGTGACCCTCGAGATGCAGATGATGCAAGATATCACTTAGATGGTAAGGATCTTGATGGAAGTCGTATCATTGTGGAATTTGCAAAGGGGGTGAGTTCAATATCTTAATGTTTCTTTGATTATAATGTCTATTAGCACATCTTTATGTGATTGCTATATAGGAGTAGGGCCACTGAAATGTTTTGAGATTCCTTGTGGGAACTATAAAAACATGGAATGACGTGTGGAACTATAAACTAATAGAAAAATAGAATGTTGATTGATGGATCATGTTTATTACTTACAAACAGGCAATCTAGCTTTGCTTCTCATACATACGTTATATAATTATGTATGATTTTGGTCCCCAAAAAAGGGTTGGGTTGGATAAGATCAATGATCATCCCTGCATTTTTCATAAGTATTCCCAAACTTCATTCCCATTGTTTATGATTAGGTTCGATTATTCAGTGGCAGGGTTCTTGATTATTTTGAACAAACTGATCTTAGTGTTGTCTTTGGATACATTTTTAGGTACCTCGTGGTTCTCGAGAATACTTGGGCAGAGGCCCTCCTCCAGGATCTGGCCGCTGTTTCAATTGTGGCATAGATGGCCACTGGGCTAGAGATTGCAAGGCTGGGGACTGGAAGAACAAGTGTTACCGCTGTGGAGAAAGAGGCCATATAGAGAGGAATTGCAAGAACAGTCCCAAAAAACTAAAGTAATGTCATTCGCTTATCCTTTTAACTGGATCCTGTCACACATTTTGCTTTTATATAATACAAAGTCGGAGATCATTTTAATTCTTGTTTTATTGTCTTTCTACCAGAAGAGGCCGGAGCTACTCCCGTTCACCAGCTAGATCTCGTTCTCCACGCCGTGGCAGGAGCCGAAGCCCAAGTTACAGCAGAGGTCGTAGTTACAGGTATGTTAGCTTTATGTGTTACAATGCTCCTTTCTGATCAATCTCTTGGCGATTTTTGATATTTCACTGCATGTCTGGTCTTATTACATATTTCTCCATTTCTTTTTTTATCAGCCGGTCGAGATCACCACCACCTAAGAGAGACCGAAGTGTTGAGAATGAAGGCAGGTCGTTGAGCCCTGAGCCAAAGAATAGTCCCCCATCAAAGAGTAGGAAGCGCAGCCCAATGGCTGAGGAAAGTAGTCCACGCCCTTCTCCGAGATTGAATGATCGACAAGATAGGTCAGAATATAGTGGAAGCCCAAGGGGAAGGGGAAGGGGAAGGAGCAGGAGCCAGAGCAGGAGCCTCGATAGGTTGAGTCCTGGAAATGGGAGATATGGAAGTCCTTCCCAAGTTAATGGCCGTAGTGGTGGTAGTCTCAGTCCTAGGAGCCCCATTGATGATGACTATGAAAATAACCGCCGCCCTCCAAGAGGCAGTGAATCACCATAGAAAAGTGTGGCAGAATGATATTGCCTTAGCTTGTGACCTGGAAAAACTCAAACTTCCCAGCTTTCTTTTAAGTGGTTGAATTATTTGATATGCTTGGGGATATTATATATATATTTGGAACTTTCTAATTTCGATCAGCAAGAATAGTTTGCTTTGCGTTTTATTTTGTGCCATTTTGTTTGACTTTCATTATCAATTTTACTACTTTAGGCTGTAATCAGCCAAGAGGTTATGCTTTATCTCTTTTATGGTAAAAGATGTATGTTGTTTAAGTATTAACTAGTGTGGTACTACAGAAGTTTATGTAGACTAGCCAACAAGAGACGTTCCTAACCAACGTTTCTGTTGTACTCTGTATTGGGACTATGAAATCATTATTTCTCATAGAATCGTTTGAATCCAATTCTAATTTTGAATGTCTTCAAATATCTCCAATACAATAGGTATCGTTCGTGCATTGTCAATTATAGGGAGCAAAACAAGCCTATCAGATAGATCTTGTAAAGCTTATGGCTACGAGGATAAACCAGAACTTCACCACCGTTACAGCCACTCAGCCGGACTTTCCTTCAACGGCCAGAAATGGCTCTCATTAACTGACTGCTCAACAACGGCAGTCTCCGCAGTCAGAGAAACGCCCTGTTTGTCGGGAAACCAGGAGGTAAAACGGAAATGAAACACTTTACACATGTTGGAAGCAGCTACATCCTTGATTCTTGGTGTCTGAGGTATTTGCTCACACCACACAGGCTTGAGGCTTCAGGTAAAGATAACCACATCCTTTTGTCACTTTTCTCGACCAAAAGGACTATATAAGATTCCAATTCCGAAGGTTGTCAAGGTCAATAAAAGGACTACCGGAATTCAGATGGGTGATAATAGGTAATGGATGTCTCAATACCAAAATCAAAAGGTGAAACATGAGCAGTTACAATTATAAACTTTTTGTTGGTTATTTTTTTACATTCACTGAATTATTTCTGATATGATACATTTGAAATATCAAACTAGGGTATCACCATCACGAAATACAAGTGCAGAACTCATCCATCACTATACTAAGGTCGGACTAAACCTTTCTTCTGGATCATTTTCAGTGACAAAATTTGTGTAAAATTAACATTCTGTACAAAAAATTATCAAATTTCATTCCTCTTATATATCTGTTCCGAAGCCAAGTTCATCCTCAATGTCATCCTCATCTTCAAATAACTTCAGGAATCGAGCTTGTTCTTGCTCTCTTTTCTTCTTTAGCCAATATTTGTATGCAGCTAATAGACCGACTATCAATACAGTAGAAGCTAGAGTACTTATGACTATGATCACAGCAAGATGCATTCCTTTTCCACTGTCATGCGTGCCTGAGGAAGCATTGGCATCTGTATACACGTGAAGAACAAAATCATAACTAGACTTCAGAACAAAGAATAAATTGCACCACAAACAAGGAGAAATGCAGAAATGTGGCCATGCGTACAAATGGTTATGCAAAAGGAAACTCCATAAAGCTATTCTACATTTCAAGACCTCCTAGTTTTCCCAAAAGAATACACAAGGATAAGTGTCGGTGACACAATGCCATATAACACATCTGACAGCAAGGACACAATTTTCTATAGCATCTAATTTTCTGAAACAAACCAATTCAACCTAGACCCACAGGTTAACGTACGAGTAAAGGTCGGGATAAAGTGACTACTAGCATAGACCAACTAAGCCTCTTATGAAGAATCCTGTTATCGAATCTGTGAAAATAAGTTAGGTGCATCAAGCAAGGCATTCGACATTCAATTAATCAAAAATGTCTGTTTGATAGCTCTAGGGACATGCCTTTGCAATCTTTACATTCTAACATAAAGTATGTGAATCTGTATTAAAAGAGACAAAAAAGTTAAAAGGTTAACACATTTGTTTGACAGTTAATAAGATATAGCCCAAGCTAGTCTCAACCATTGGTGTTAAACATGAATATTGAATTGAGTTCTTGACACCAAAGCCAACCATTTCCTACCACCAATTTAAGCTATTAAGAAAACTCGATACACAAATAAGAAGCATGTAAAGGTGTGTCATATGCAGAAATGATAACGCACTCACCAGCAGCTAGAGATGCACACTGTAGACACAAGAACGTAGCATCAAACTCCTTCACCTTGATTCTTCTATATTTCCCGTCAGAATCCCAAAAATCTTTAGGACAAAACTCCCATTCATCAAACACATCATCCGGTTTCAAGTTGTCCTCCTCATAGAACCCACAACGCTTGCACTTCTTACTCGCAAGTTGCGTCAATGGCTGCCAATCATTAAAAATTCACAATTCCAGTGCTTAAAATCATGAGTGAAAAATTCCATCTTTAATATCTCAGAGACACTGTCTTGCCTAAAACTAAATTGGGTCATTTATTACTTGAAAAAAATTGCAGAAATTAGTCAATTACCTGCCAAGATTCTTCTCCATTGAAAGTATAAGACACGTTGATTTCCTTGACATCAGGCAATTCCGTCCCGTTCTCCCCTTTACATCGAAAAAACACCTTAGGTTCTGTCCTAAACAATTCGTGTGTCTTATAAATCTTAATCGATTCGAGCGAGACAACTCCTGATATTGCAAATCCTGCCGAAATCAGATATGTCTTCAATTTCACAGAAAACAAAAATGTATCCACAAAATCTGTCAGCTAAAGAAAAATACGAACCAGAAATAAGTATTTACCTGGAAAGCAGCTGAGAAAGATCCAAGAGACCACAAAACCAGCTGAAACTATATAGTTCAACCAATTCAAAACCCTCATGGCGCCAAAATTCACTCCACGACCCGAACCGATTCGAGCGAGGTGTTTCGGATAACGTCAGATACGATTTGGGTGGGATTCGCAGTACACACCTCTGACGATTGTTCGAAGAATTTGGTACTTTTGGTTGCGTGGAAGGTAAGAAAGCTGATCCATTCCCGCTGCGCGTTAATTGACGAAGGTAACGACTATCTTAAGCTGAGGTGCGTAAAATTATGAATCGAATGGTCCGTACGTCTTTGACGATTATGTTAATTTTGAACGTTCATTATAATTTATTTAATTAAGCGTAATTTTTAATTCAAAGATTTATTATTTAGCATATTTTAGAAATGCTTTTATTTTCTTTAAATATCAATCTTTAAAAATAGTATCCAAATTAAGAAAAAAGATTTAAGATTTAAAAGGTTTAATATGCTAAATAATAAATAAAATTAAAAAATTTGAAATATGATTGAAAGAGATTGTCCTTATTTATCGAAAAATTTAAAATTTAATTAAAAATATATTATTAAATGAACATTAATTTATTTATTTTGTCTTATAATAACTTATAAATTTACCTTCAAAAAAACTTATAAATTTACAAAAATTAACTAATTAATTAATAAATTGATAGATTTTTAACAGCAATAATTATTAAAAAAATATTCATATTTTATATTATTAAATAAGATTATATATTTCTTTTTTAATTGGAATTTATATTTTAACAGTTGATAAATCTTAAAGGTATAAGTGAGTGCTAATTTTGTTACATATCGTTGATAACACAAAATAAAAGAAATAAAATATTTATTGAAAAAATAAATTTTAGATTAAATTACATTGTGTGGATATAAATTTTTTATTTGGAATTGCAAGTTTTTACTCTTTTTATTATTATTGTGTGGACATAAATTTTTTATTTGGAATTGTAAGTTTTTACTCTTTTTATTATTATCATGATTTAATTAATCTAATGCATAAATAGAAACAAATCTAAACCAAAATTTAGAACTAATGTGGAATATTTGCATTTAATGAGATTGAAGTCATTAAACAATGTGTTAAAAATTAGATCGAAAGTTAAAACCCGTAAAAAAAAAGTTTAACGTTTAACTGATATTATACAACTATAAAACTAACTAAATATTAAATAAAATTAAAAAATTTAAAATATGATTGAAAAATATTTTCTTTACCTATCGAAGAATTTAAATTTTAATTTAAAAAGGATATTGTTAAATGAAAATTAATTGATTTATTTTAGTTTATAAGAATTTATTAATTTACAAAAAATTAAACGATTAATTAACAAATTAATTGATTTTTAACAACAAGAGTTATTAAAGTAAATAGAACTGGAAAGTTGAAAATTGAACCAGAAAGTTAGACATTTCATGATTTTTACGATTAATCGACCGAATAAGTTGAATTTTTTAATCATTGCATTAAATTTAATTTATGTTGATCTGATTGTTTGATTACGTAAGAATAAGGTAAATTAATTAAGGCAAAATGTAAAATAAACATTAGAAAATAAAATAAAATTATGGAGATGAGAGTAATGTTTAATTAAATATTTTATTTTAAAAGCAACATGTCTTTTAATTTTTTTTAAATTGATAAATATCTTTAATTATAATTCTATTTTTTATAATAAACGATTTGTAGTGATTATTTTTAGGTGTGTACTAAATTAAAAATTTATTATAACTCTTTTTCAATTGAATAATTAGTTATGAATGCTTATGCTCGACCATGGCAATACAAATTCCTGGTACATGTACTAGTACGTTATACGTGAGGACGAAACATTTGAAACAACGTTGACTGTGAGATCATTGTCTGTGAAGACCCTACAGCCTCCGAACTTTCTCAGGGTTCTCCAATCCAAGCAGTTTAGGCACCAGCAAACTGTAAGGCCACAAAGTTTCCCAATTTATTTAACGAAACCTTGGCACTTGATTTCCTAATTCCTGGCCTGCAGGAACATAAGCATAGAAAATTGGAAACTGAACATTGGAGAGATTTTACAGACAGACAAGTTTTTCTTGTTACACTGATACTCCAATTATGGTAAAAACACGATGTTCCATTATTAGCTCTTGTTAATGTGGTACGTACAAACACTTCTGTCTAATTATAGTAGTGAACAATGGAGGTGACAACGAAGACACCACAACTTTTCTCTTCTGTCTCTGCTCTTTTGTGAAAGCGGCCATAGCCATAAACTTTCCTTGGAAACGATAAGGTCAAAACAGAAGTGAACAAAACGAAAACTCATTTCCAATGTTGACATGTCGGTACCACCTCGCAATTCCAATCCTGACATTTCTTGTTCTTATAGTCTCCATTGCTGAGAGTCATATCCATCATCAAACAGATACTCATCAGAATCAACCTCACCCTCTTCCATCTCACGAGCAACCTCAGAGTCAACCTCCTCCGTCTCAGAGCCAATCTCAGCCTCCTCCATCTCAGAATCAATCTCAACCACCTCCGTCTCATCAATCTGATCCTAAGCCTGGTAGTCCTGGGACAGGTGATGGCAACCAGAAACCTCTTTACGATGGCAAACAACTAGCACGGAAGTTTATTCTTGCCCACAACGAGATCAGGCTAGCCAAAAACGTGAAGCCCTTGTCTTGGAACAAGACATTGAAGAGATACGCAACTCGTTGGGCTAACCAACGTGTCAACGATTGCTTGTTGATGCATTCTCCCAAAAGCCCCTATGGTGAAAACTTGTTCTGGAGTCTCAAAGGACACTGGACGCCGGCCGACGTCGTCAAGTGTTGGGCTGACGAGTCCTCGAACTACGACGCCGTAACAAACGAGTGCATCAACAACAGTATCTGTGGCCACTATACGCAGCTTGTGTGGAAGGCGACTGAGCGTGTAGGTTGCGGCCGTGTCACATGCAATTCCAACAAGGGTTACTTGTACGTTTGCTCCTACGATCCTCCCGGAAATTACTACTTCGAGGGTCCTTTTGGTGGCAAGTTTCAGAAGTCCATTGTGTATCCTCCACCGCCGGCCGGCGCAGCATAGTACTCTTTACCACCACCACGCGAGACACTTGAGGATCATATTGGTAATATTGTAGTTTTATAGTATGCACCTTATCGTTGAAATCTTATATTTTGTTTTTGTGTATGTGTTAATTGTTCTTGTGTTTTCCACAGTTCAACTTTGGAATGGAGTTAATTTGTATATTTAAGATATTGTTTTTTAATACATTTTTATTAAATTTTTTATCTCAATTTTTTTACCTGTAATTCCTTTAACCTTTTTATCATTTTTTAAAAGGTTATGAGAATGTAGAAGTATTTGTTACGAATTGATCATAGTAATTGTTTAAAAAATAGAAGAAATATAGGAGAAAATAAGAACATAAAAATACAAATTTATATGATTCGGTTAATTTATTACAAATGTCCACAATTAATGAGATAACTATTACTGTGAGATAGGTGATACCTGAAAAAAGTATAATAACCACAATATTATACAACCTTCCAAAGATTCTTTATATTGCCACGGTAACGTATCTAATAACTTTTAGCTACAAACAGAAAGAACCTCAAATTATCTTTGGCGACAATTTGTCTTGTCCTCACCTACCTATTTTCGTGACGTATTTAAGATCGTTGCGAAATATTATTTGCGACGATTATGTGAAAACGTCGCCATAATATTTTGCTACTGAGATTTTGCGACGATTCGTGCAATGAATTTTTTTCGTCGCTAAAATATTTTGGTGATGAATTATTGGCTTTTAGCAACAAAATTATTCGTCACCAAAAGTCCTTTTTGTTGTAATGAAAAGTTTTCACCACCGTTTTCTAATATCTTATTTAGAAAAACTTATCAAATTATTTATAGACTAAGGTTACTTAAAGAAGTTTAATTATAGTGAAACTTTATTATCATAGAAGTCTAAGGTTGCTAATATTCTATTTCTGCATATGCCTAGTGATACTAAAACTCTATTTTATCATAAGTTTGACTGAAATTCTATTTCATCAAAATTTAAGGCATGCTTCACAATTTTTTACCTTGACTTGAATTTTCCAATAGCTAATTAAGAATCACTCTTTACCTATATAAAATCCTAAAGGCTTCAAGTTATATAAGAATTCACCAAGTTCAAGCTATACTTGAAATTTTATGCAAGTAACAATTTCATCAACATGTTAGCTGTATCTTCCAAAATATGAACATTTTTCAATAAGATCTGACTAAATGCAGTCAATTTTTTGATCTGATGAAACCTTATATCCTTCACCATTGTCCTCATCTGTCTATTTTTCACTTGGCTTTCTCTAGCCCCTGGAAGATAAATCAATCCCTATTTTTGATGGTAAAAGCATACACGACCTGAACTCCCTAATTATTTCTCCTTGAATGCTTAACGGTCCTTCTTACTCTATCCTTAGTTATACCATACTAATAATTTTTTCCTGATATTATCTATCTTTCGAAATAGAATTTTCAACCTCTTTAGCATCTAATCTAGGTTGTTCTAATACCACATTTGAATCAGTGATGTTATTGACCCTGATACGACCTTTCTATATATGTTTGCCTCAACATATGTCATTCCTTAATCATTATACCTTTAAAGGTTATCTTATACTTTTTACTAAGATCACGAAACTTATAAAAGTTTTCCTTCCTATATTGGATGTCCTTCAATAAGCTTTTCTTATGAAGTTCTTTCATCTCTCACTTACCAAAATGATTCACCCATATGTGTCATACCATAGGACTATTCTTCTTCTTTGAAGATTAAGACACAACCACCATTTCCATTACTATTTTTCCTATTAGGATATATATGTTATGTTGTAATTTTTCGTTTATCACAGTTAATGCACCCTTTACCATCTAAAGCATCCATCATCACCAGAAAATTTGTACTCTTGACTAATAAGAATACCCAAGAAATTCAAATTATTTTGAAACTCAAAAACATACCAGAACATCCAATGTTCTAATAGTTCCGTCATACATCTTGATCTACACTGAACCATTGTCTTTGACAGCATCCTCTTCATCATCACTTAATCTTACTGTACCATCCTATTATTTAAAAGAACATAACAAATTTTTATTGAAATGATAAGTGGCCTCAATGTTTTATCACCAATCAATTTGAGATTTATAATTACTTCCTGTTAAAACATCATTACCTCTTCTGTCCTCTTCATTGAAATTCTTTTAAACTACAATATCACTTGTTTTTCCACATGTTTCCCTTTTCTCATTTCTATTCTTTCATTATGGGCAATCCCTATTAAAATATCCTTTAACTTTACCATTAAAGCATCAAAGTTTAGACTTCGATTTGGATAGTGACTTACTCTAATTTTTAGTACCATTTTCCTTATTCCTTACTCGACATAACTATATTCAAAATTGATCTAACTTTATATATGCCACAAATCTTTTTTTTAATTCTTTAAACTGCAAGGTATCCTTCATATCACAGATAGATAAAAATAATCCATGTACCATATAATATAGTATCAACAAAATTCTCATATAAATTGAACAAGGAACACAAAAGCATTATGGTTTGATCCTTATCCTCAATTTTAAAATGCTAACACCTTTCTAAATCTAAGATGGTCTAGTCAAAATTATTAATGTAATTTTTCGCATGTATACTTTTTGACATCCTCAAGGTATATAGATGTTGCTTTTAATATAAATGATTTGTAAATAATATTTTCTAATACTTAATTTTAAGTCATTTCTATAACGAAAACAACTTTTGTTTCAACAACCACTCCTCTTAGGACCTTATCACCCAAACTCAATAGTATTGCATTGTGCGCCCTCAATAGAATCTCTTCCTTCTTATATGCTTCCAAATTTTTCGATAATCTCCTCCTGTCGACGTTGTTATGCCATTGCGTCTATACAACCTCCTAAAGGTTCTCTTTAAAGATTGTTATCAAAGTCTTCCAAGATCTTACTTACAAAACCCTTATTTACTTGAAAGAATTCTAAGTAAGTGAAACTTTGTTATCATAAAAGTTTAAGACCATCAATATTCTATTTTCACATAGGCTAAAAGTTATTGAAACTATTTTTTCATATATGTCTAGTTACAATAAAATTCTATTTCACTAAAATTTAAGGCATATCGCACATAAACTAAGTAAATATACATTGCCTATCATTTATAGTTATTATCTAGTTTATATAGAAATTTTAAATTGCTTTGTGGATAGTAATTTCAACTACAATTGCATTAAAACTATAAGATATGCTTTAATATGCTAGAAAATAGTTCAACGTATCTTCTTTGGGCATTCTTTAACATCTTGTTTAACTATTTTCATCCACTTGTTATGTGCTTTGTTAATAAGTAGGCATGAGTTATGTTGGGATTGTATTAGTGGAGCTAGGTTGTGTTATTAGAATTCGATAAAACCAAATTTGAGTAGAGTTATTTTAATTACGTTTGAATTTAATTTAATTTTTTATTTTGAAATAGAATTGGATTAAATCTAAGCATTATTAAATCTATTGTCTGGTGTGCGATTTGTCGGAAAGAATTTCATCGTGTGCATATTCTCCATTATAGAAAAGATCTTATTGGCCATGTCTGCTTGAGAATGAAAAAGGTGAAGGAATAGACTAAGAATATTGCCATCACTACCTAAATTCCTCCGCAACACCACTAACAAGGTTGATGCCACGCTTAGAATCCACCAAAACAACCGATAAGATAATGGCATTCCACATTGAATCAAACCTGGTTCTTTATTTATCAAGGATCTACGTTTTTTAATGACATCCACCGAACTACCAAGTCTGATATTGCTGAAGTTATTCATGTGAAGAGAAGACATGCATATGCAGGCCATTTTTTCATGTTTAAGTTTATGGAATTCCATTATTGTCAACTTTAGGTCTAATCCGTGGAGAAAACCTTGGGTTCTAATTGGTAAGCTTTTGTGAAGAAAGCGGGCCAACAATGGTACGTTGACATGATACTACGAACAGTTGATGCACCGATGAGAATGTTCATTACCATGATTTGTAGTTGAATTGCCTCTAATGGAGACGCTCCTCCCATTATTAAACATGTCATTACCCCTGGAAGTGATATGAGACCTACTGTTTTAGCATTATCCAATACCGGTGAAAAGGCAATGATCAAAGCTCTTCTAACTTGCTCAAGTGTGGCCTGACGTGGGGTTGCACCAAGAGCTACTGCAGTCTCTACCTGCCAAAGAGATCACCAATTTGATGAAGCCTTATTGAAAATTAGAAACCTGTCAAGTTGCAGATTTAATCTGACAGACATTGAGCAAAATTTAGGACTATTTGTTGATATTATGTTACTTTTCTGCGCTCTTGAAACTTACCAGGTTAGTGAAAAAATAGAAAAAGAAGAAGGCAATTGATATGAAATTGTATTGTATTGCTTGTAATTTTCTGAATAGCTTTACATGTATTTATATACACTTTCGTATGTGATAATAACAAATAAGATCTTGAAGATCAAAAGAGATACACAAGATAAATGCAAATGAGATCTGTACAGGTGAGATTGTATGGAGATCTGAATATGTTTATCAGCCCCCCCCTCAAGCTCACTGTGGGTAGAAACGGTGAGCTTGTTGCGAAGACAATGAAAAGCAGATGAAGCTAATGTTTTAGTCATAATGTTTGCAATTTGATCAAATGAAGAGATATGTCGAATATAAAGAGCTTTGTTGGCTACCAGATCACGAACAAAGTGGATATCAATCTCTATATGTTTAGTACGAGCATGAGCAATTGGATCAGCGGCAAGGAAGGTGGCATCAAGATTATCACACCAGAGTGTAGGGATAACTTCAGAGAAACCAATTTCACTTAAAATGGATTTAAGCCAACAGATTTCAGCAGCAGCAAGAGCAATACTTCTATATTCAGCTTCAGTACTTGATCTGGAAACAGTAGGTTGTTTCTTAGCACTCCAAGAGATGAGGTTGGAGCCAAGAAAAATACAATAGCCAGAGGTTGAACGACGATCATCAGGACAGTCAGCCCAATCAGCATCACAGTAGGCCTGTAAGGTAAGAGAAGGATTTTGGGTTAAATGTATACCTGAAGAAGGTGTAGATCGGAGGTAGCGGAGAATCCGTTTCACTG
>JAOTAY010000172.1:27119-40846 GCA_025629805.1 Erythroxylum baracoense | reverse complement strand
TACTTCTAAAATGACAAGTCCACAATTCCCACTCTACCCTTATGCATTCTTAATTCTTAAACTTACTCTTCCAATTTTCATGTAATACATGAAATAATCCTCCTAAACTTGACTTAATTAATTAACTCCAATAGAAAAATATAATTTATCCAACAAAATCACCAAAATCATTTAATTCATGTTTACTAAAAGATTCGGGGCCTAACAGAACTCATGGTTGTTTGAATGTGTTTGAGTAAGAAGGATTTAGGAAAATAACAGCGAAGGCTAGACTCTCTATATAAGAGTCATCCCTCTGCTATAGTGCAGGGTCAACTGATTTATAATCAGTTGTTCCCTTATGCTAGCAAAAGTGGGTTCAGTAAGAGAGGACGGAGAATTTGATTTCTCCCTGAACCTTCTATTATTTCTCTCATTCCACACAGATTGAACACACGTAGCAACCAAAACTAGTATGATATCCCTACATGTTTTAAAATATGTAGATGGGATAATTCTAGTAGGATCTCAGAGAGTCTGTAGTAGTTAATCCCAGGAATACATAGTTTAGTGATTTTAGCCTAAATCACATTAGAGAAAACACATACGAAAAAGAGATGGTCATTAGTTTCATCCTTCAGATTACATAGAATACATATCTTAGAGGAGGATAGGAACTTCATCCTATCCAAAGTGCTGAGTCTATTCAACATAGCTAGCTAGAGAAGGAAACTAGCATTAGGTCTAAGCACCATGCTCCAAACTAGGGGAAACCATCATACTCTATTAGCTATCCCATTCCTCAAATTTTTAGCTTCTGATATAGTTATTTCAAAAACTAGAATCCCATTCCATAGATAGGTGTCTCTCTCTCCAAGGCTTCTAAAATGTGGAATGGACAAGAGTCTAATCTCATCAGAAGTTAACAACCAACTTCCATTTCTAACTATTTCATGGAGCTTAGTTTTCTTAGAGAACCTCTCCAATAGAGTTCTTACCAGCTGATTATGAATTAAAGCTCCTTTTCCTATCCAATTGTCATACCATAGGGAAATTCTTTCCCCTGTCCCTAATTGACAAGTAATGTACTGTTGAACTTCTTCCCTCTTTCTTAGAATTTGGTTAAAGAACTAAGAATAATTGTCTTTGATTCTTATAGCCCAAAGGCTCTCACCTTTTAATATATAGATGTGAATCCATTTAATCCACATTGATCATTTTTCACTTAGGATTCTCCAAATCTTTTTTATCATAAGTAATATGTTTTTCTTGCTAATTGACTCTAAACTTAATCCTCCTTCTTCTCTTGGTTGACAGATAGTCTTCCAACTAACTTTTGCTATTCCTTTCTCCCCATTTCCTTTCCCCTATAGAAACTACTTCATCAGCTTTTCTATTGTTTTAATAAGCCCTTTTGAGAGAAATAGGTAGGAACACCAGTAGGTTTGCATAGACATGATAACCAACTTCAGAAGCTGGAGTTTCCCTCTATAAGATAGGACTCTATTAGTCCATGTCCCTAATCTTTTTTGGAATTTTCAATTAAAGGGATGCATTCACAAAACTTGAGTCTCCTGGATGAAATAGGAATTTCCAAATAAAGAAGTGGTAGATCCTTTATTTCCATTCCTGTAGCTAGAGCTAAGGCATTACAAAGATAAAAAGCACTTTTGGAGAGAATAAATTAACTTTTACGGAGATTGATACCCAGACCCGACACCTCTTTAAAAGCATTGAGAGTATTCATCAGAAGAGAGACTGAGTGAACATTTGCCTTACTTAGAAGAATAAGATCATCTGTAAAACATAAGCTTGTTAGAGAAAGTTTCTTACATTTGGAATAGAATCTAAAATTGAAGTCTCTTAAAGTGTTATGCTTCAACATTTGAGTGAGGACCTTCATGCAAATTAGGAACAGATAAGGGGATAGAGGGTCCCCCTGCCTAAGTCATTTTTTGCCTTTAAAAATCTTCGTTGGGCTCCCATTAATCAATAATCCATAGGAAGCAGTAGTAATGCATTTTTAGATCCACCCTATGAAACTACGGGGGAAATTCATGGCCTCCATGGTTCTTAGCAAAAAACTCCAGTTTACACTATCAAAAGCTTTATGTAAATCCACTTTAATAGTGCAGTAGAGGGCTTTTCCTACAATTGTACCCTTTCAAGAGCTCCTACACTAAGAGAATATTATCCCCAATATCCCTACTGCTCATAAAAGCTCCTTGATTCTCACTGATGAGAAAATGTAAAACCCCCTTTAGTCTGTTCGCCAAAATCTTGGCGATGATCTTATAAAGGAAATTGGTATAAGAAATAGGTATGAATTCACTCCATAAGGTCGGGTTGGAATTTGTAGGGACCAAACACAAAAATGTCTTGTTAATCTCCTTAAGCAATACTCCTTGTTAAAAAAACCCATGCACAACCTCTTTAACTAAGCCCCCTACACTACTCCAGTTTTTTGCCAAAATCTTGGTGATGATCTTATAGAGGAAATTGGTACAAGAAATAGGTATGAATTCACTCCATGAGGTCGGGTTGGAATTTTTAGGGACGAAACACAGAAATGTCTTGTTAATTTCCTTAAGCAATACTCCTTGTAGGAAAAACTCATGCACAACCTCTTTAACTAAGCCCCCACACTACTCCAAGTTTTTTGGTGGAAGACCCCATTCAGTCCATCAAGTCCAGGTGCCTTAGATCCATTCATATCAAAGGCAATCCTCTCTATTTCCTGATCAGTAACTAGTCTAATTAGCAAGGAAGCCTCATGGTGAGGAATTCTTACTGAAACAAACTACCTAAAATTAGCTCCAAATCCTAGTGGGGAAACATCTAAACCTAAAAGGATTTTATAAAAGTTCATTGCATCTTTTGATATTCCATCTTGTCCATACACAGCCTCTCCTGTTTCAAAAATTATGGAAGTGATTCTGTTAATATTCTTTCTAGCTAATACTGAATTGAAAAAGAACTTATTACATCTATCCCCATCCTTTATCCAATTGACTACGACTCTCTGCTTCAATAAAGAACATTGATTATCCACCAATTGCAAGTAGTTCTTAAGGGCTTCCTTTTTAGCTGTAGCTAGAGTAATATCTGCAGGATTATCTGCCATCATTTTCTATATGACTGAGAGTTTATCTCTTGTTGTTACTAACTCCTTAGAGATATTCTGACCTCTCTTTGAATTAAGGTTCTTTAATTTCTTTTTGATAGATTTGAGCTTTTGGATGCAAATGAACTGTTTAGTCTTATAAAAATCACACTCCAGCCCCTTCCTTATTCCTTTTTAAAACCTCTCCATATTAACCAACAAGTTGTTGAACGTGAAAGGATGATGGATTTTAGTAGTAGTAAGCAAATTTTCAATCCTCATAAAAACATGGTCAGAGATTCCAGGGTCTAGAAATTTTGTTGTGCTCCTTGAAAAAGTATTGAGCCATTCCACATTAACCATTGTCCTATCCAATTTTTTCTTAATGTACCAAATAGAACTTTGTTTATTAGACCAAGTGAATCTATGGCCTTCAAATTTTAGATCTGTAAGTTCCACATCTTGCATACAGTAAAACATATCCGAAGAATACATAAGTAAGTTAAATTTTCCTTCCACTTTCAATCTGAATAGAATGGTGTTAAAGTCACCACTAACTAACCATAGAGCATTAATCGAAGCCTTAATTCTTAGTAAAGAATTCCAGAGCTCAGTTCTTTGAAACACAGTATTGAAACCGTAGATAAAAGTAGCTAAAACACTGCAAGTTTCCATTCTCAGTGTGGATAAACTGCTAACTAGATTCCAGAACTTTCACCTCCAAAAAATCCCCATCATAAGCAATAATAATCCTTCTATAGGCATGACTTTGGTGATTTGTAAGAAACAGCCATTTGCTACCCAAACAACTAAGTTTATTCAAATTAACTTCTTTAATTTTGGTTTCCAAAAGACAAAAAACCAAAGACTTTCCCTTTAAAACAAAATCCCTTACTGTATTGAGCTTGGAAGGGTTATTTATTCCTCGGACATTCCATACAATTAGAGCCATAAGATATTACTTTTGCCTTTAGAGCCTTTCTTACTGCTCCTGTTACTTTTTGATAGATAACTTGATTAAATTGCTCCTCTTGAGTCTCTCCATTCTGCCTATCAACCTTCTGTATTCTTTGGTCATTCTGTGTAGGATCTAAAGCTCCTTCACTGGGATTAACTCCACTGGTTTCCAGAACATTCTCCCCCTTATTCATTAGTGAATTTTTTTAGACATTGGGTGAATTCTAAAAAGCTCCTTCCTACTGGTCTGATGCTGGAATATTCTCCTCCTGGGTGCTCTCCCCTTTTGTAGGAGGAACTTTTTCAACCTGAACTAGTTCATGGTTTTCAAATACTAGTTCTGCCTCCTCACTTTCTTTGTTGTCTCCCGAAAAATCCTTTTCTATACCCATCACCTCCTAATAGTCACCTCTAGTAAAGACTTTGCCCGTAGGTTTCCATTCTTTGCCTTGAGCCTTAAGAGACGGTTTCCATTGGTAAGTAACCATAACTTTATCCTATTTAAGAAAGTATTCATTTGCCAACCTTAGGATAGGGATGCTGTCTTTCATTTCCTTAGAAATCTCTACACTCACACATAACTGAGAAAATCCTACCCTTTTCCTCAACGCAGTGTTTTCATTCATACATATTGGTTTCCCTAAGTAACTAGTTAGCATACTCAATCCATTGGTAGTCCAATATTCTAAAAGAACGTTGTGAACATTCACCCATAGAGGAATGTTCTTCATTATGATTTTTTCTAAATCCATTCCCGGTTGCCAATTTTAGAGAAATAAAGGGAGTTGAGAGATGTGCCAAGGGCCTTCTTCTATTACCTTTTAAGCTTATGGTTTTAAAGAGAAAAGAATATCAAGTTATCCTCTTCAGTTAACATTTCCTCTATAAGACCTCTCCCTTTTCAGTTCCTTTGTGCTCATGCTTGTACTACTGAAAATGCAGGCCTTTTGTTCATAAAAAAACCTACAAGGGTGGCTTCCCATATCCTCACTCCTTCCTAAAGAATGTATAGACTAGGAGCCACTATTAACTTCCCTTCAATCTCCACAAGGAAGAGCCAAAGTTATCTCCCACAACTTGTTTCCATGTCTTCCTAGGTCCTCTAGCATTGTCACCTACGGTAGGAACAAAGAGTTTGGGGGAAAAAGCAGAGGTAGAGGGAGGGATAGTTATTGAATGGGATGGGGAAGAGGGATGAGCTAAAATAGGTTGGGGAGGAGAGGAGGGTTTAGGGAGGGGAATCGGGGAAGAGGCTGCTTTGAATGTAGTGGATAATGGTGGAAAATTAGTCTCCATTTTAAGATTAGAAACCAACAGAACATCAAAGAAAGAAGAAAGCTGGATACAAGAGGGCTATGATATTCGGGGGAAGATGAAAAGGGTTTAGATCTAGGGTTGGGATTTGAGTATGTGGGTAAGAAGTTAAATACTCAATTATTGCTTGAGTCGATTAGAAATATCTTGTAGAGAGCGCGCTGACAGGATAGACATCCATAGCTTGAGATATAACTTATTCCAGCTGAATTTCTTGTATTCTTTTGTTTTCCTAAAGATTTTAGTGTTCCTCATTCTCCAAATGAAATGTACTAGCATGACAAAGCCAATCTTGAATGCTCTATGATCCATTTTACTATGCCAGTTTAGATCAATGATCCAATGCAAGCAGTCTTGCCAGGTAATATTTCTATCAAGTATGTTAAAAAGGTATAGAAACTTACCCCAGATATTCTTGCACGAGATCAACCAAAGAAGAGATGATCTAGAGGCTTATCTTCTCGACTGCATAATGGGCAGGACTTGATTGGAATTAGAAACTTTATCATGTCTCTAGTTCACAACTTCTTCCCAGATGCTAACTAGAGTATAAACAAGTGAGCCTGTGCAATTTCAAATCCTCACATCAAATTAAGAAGAAGAAATCTGGTGAGTGGACCAAGTAGTAGTTGTTTACACGATTGTGATGTTAATTTATATGATGAATGTAACTCCCATCTAACTTCATCTACCTACCCCATATCTGGTGTATAAGTTAGCGTCTGCTCCACAATTGGTATGGTTTGTCAGCTCATATAGAATGGCCACCACATCCAGTTGTTATTTTGAATGAGTATCTGCACCTTGGTATCTTCTAGAATTGAGCCCTTCAAAACTGGAAAAAGATGCGTGTTACATAGAGGTCCTAGTGAATGCCAGTTGTCAAACCAGAAGTTGGTGTTTTGCTCATCTCTGACATAGTGCTTGATATAAGGGTGCATAAACGACCTGGTGAGTAAGATTTGTTGAAAAGTGTAAGATTGAGTGTTTTTTGGAGAAATCAACCATATGCTATATAGTATTTGACATGGAACATTTGAACCCATTTGACCATAGACTTTCTTTATCACAACAAAGCCTCCATAGTTGCTTTGCTAACATAATCTTGTTTATTCTGAACGCCGAATTGATCCTTAAGCCACCATTTTCTTTTGGAAGACAAATAGTAATCCATTTAACCCTAGAAAGTTTCTTTGTATTTGAATTTTGTCCATGCCATACTAGTAAAAGAAAGACTATGTTGCTCTAACAACATATTCTCCTTTTGCATTGAGTCAAATAAAGGATGTCAATGCTTATAAGAAGGTCTTTTAGTTATAATACATATCCATAAGTAGGTAAATAGGGGGTTGAACTATAAACCTAAGATATTAGCAAGCCAAGGAGCTATCTAGCTAGTACTTGTTGATACTATAAGGTGACTCTTATACCTACTAATAGACAAACCTAAGAGCCTAAAGAAAATATTAAGGGAATTGGTTAGTATGGTCACATAGTTAAGCTTAGCATGACACATCAGTAATAGGTCATCAATAAAAGAGAGATTGAAGATCCTCATCTTCTTGCATTTATTATGAAATCTAAAATTTATTATTAATCTTATATTTTGATCGATAAGCCTCATCAAGATCTTCATGTATAATATGAAAAGATAAAGTGATAAACCTTACCTAACTCTTTTTACACCTCTAATTAACTTTGTAGCTTCTCCATTGATTAATATCCTAAAGTATATAGTAGTTATACATTTTTAATACAATTGATAAAAAGAGGAGGAGCTTAAAATATCCAAGGGAATGTAGAATGAATTTCCAATCTATTATGTCAAAGGCCTTATGGAAATTTTGGATTTATCTTTATCCAAACTAGTAGTGTCATCCTATATAGTCTTATGCGTTGTTCTTCTTCTTCAATTATTTTCCCCCTTCTTCTTTAATAACTTCTTGAATTTTTTATGATGAGAGTTATATCATCCTTATTACTTTCATTTGTGGAGGTCTCTTTCTCATCAAATTTATCATCCTTTGAAACTTTAACACCACGCTTTTTTTATTGGGGTCACTTTCTCTTCATGCATTTCATATATCTTTGTCTCAAAGGTAATGAATGATCTAACTAACTCTTCCAATGGCAAAATGCTCAAATCTTTACCTCCTTATATGTCCATCAAATTTCCGTCCAAAGCTTTGGTAAAGGCCTAAGTAATTGTCTCACCAATTCAATATTAATGTAAGTCTTAACATGACCTTTAAAAACATTTATAATATAGATGAAGTGAGCATACATATTATAAATTGATTCAATTATGTATAAAATGTGGACAAAAAGCTATTTACTTATAGTTAAATTTCATTACTTGTTTCATTTTTCCTTTTTTAAAAGACAAGGAATAATTAATGGTATTATTTTCCATATGAAAGATCTAAAAGACAGTACATAGGTATTATTACAATCCTAAGTCCAAATTATATAATCTTGCAAGTATTGACGAGTCTTGACTAATGCTTGATACTTAGGATGACATGAAGATGATTTGTTGATTAAAACTTAGGTTGACATGAAGACGATTTGTTGATAAGAGGATAAGGAAAAGACTTACGAGTAGACGGGGCAAAATAGTCAATGTCAATGAAAGCTTGGGAGTAGGTAAGTGTTAGTATGCATTGGTGCACCATTTACAGAAATCTTTCACTATTAATGAGATTCAGATACAATACTAAAGATAATGGTTCAAGTAAGTCATGTTACGTCTAAAGGCACTTAACTTCGATGAAGAGGTTAAAGGTATGTAAATTTATAAGATTTATCACAATAGCTCATATTACTTCTAAATTAGTTCATTGCATAATGTGACATCACCTTGGACATACTTGGATGAATTATACACAAAAATGACCTATAATGGATAACCAAAGGCTTATTAAGGCACTTGTCTTCAAGAGGCGATGATGTAGTGGCACATGACATGAACATGAAAGTAGTAGGCTAAGAAAGTAGTAATATTACCTTACAAAGTGAGAGCACTTTTTTAAGTAGTAGAAAAGTAGTTCAAGTGATGTGGCAAAGGAGTGATCGTAATCTTAGACCATATTTTCGTTATCTTAACGGATTTAGTGACCTAAAAGGGGAAACTCCCACTAATTTGATGGAATTAGTGAAAGAAGTAGCAACTCGCCACTAACTTAGTGGGTTAGTGGAGAAAGTAGGTATGCAAGCTTACTTGGTCTTTAAATTCTTGTAAGGCTATATAAATTTATTCTTTGTAACTTTGTTTATGTCATAGTGTATATTTGATTATTTGTTAGAGAGAGTTGACAGATTTCAAAGAAAGTTCGACTTGAGGGTTTTAAATAGGAAGGTCTTGAATAGTTGTTTTATATAGTGCTTCAAATTGAAAGTATCGAGTCCTTGTATTGTTTATTTGTAAATAAATCACTAAGATATTGACTTTACCATATTGACTCTTATTTACTTAATTTAGTTGAGTTGTACGAAACACTTGTGAGTAAAGAGTGTGAGTAAAACACTTAAACAGGAGTGATGTGAGGTATTTAGACACTTACAAACTTATTGATCAATGATCCAACTAAGTTGAATTAAACTTTGACAAATTTAAAGAAATCAATAAAGAGAATAATAAAATAATAATAATAAAAATTTAATAAATAAAAATAACTCAATAATTTTATTCAATTATGCTGTATCCAGAAAAAGTTTAGTCAAAAATTTTGCAAGTTATTAGTCAGCATACAAAGTAATCCACCCATGCAATAGATCGCTTGTTCCGTTTTACCTGTTCCTATTATGTTCCAAAAGCTTTTAGTGGTTCAATAAATAGGAGCGAAAAAAAATGGAAGGATGAAAACTCATGGAATATAGCTGGATAGAATAAATGGAACGGAAGATCTATTCCCTCTACCCATACCTAAGTAAGTATGTCAATACAATTTACAACTAGCATCATTTTAGCATCTATGTGCTAATGCAAATATGGAAATTAAGTACCATTTTACTAACTATTTATGGAGTTCAATGTAGGCCTGCTTAGTCATTGGGTTTATTTCTCCTCTGAGTAATATGGTATTAAATGGGCAAATCCAAAAAATCAGACTTGTAAATACTTCTTGATTAAACATAACCTATAAATGAAAAACCAAGGATACTTTTTATTCTTTTAAAGGTAACCAAGGATAGATTTGAATCCGCAGCCAGCAGGTTTGTCTTTTTTATTGCAAAATATGAGTTTGTCTCTACCTAAAAACAGCTATTGGCTAGCGACAAAATCGTAACTGAAATACTACGAATGTATCGTATCATAGAATTTACACGTCGACGTCCAATACCTAATTTTCATCTTACGTACTCTTTCCTCGTAAAGAAGTTTGAAGTATTCACATCACTTGCAGGCTACCTGGCTCTTGCGTATCTCTAACTATCATGCTAAGTGCAAGAGACGCTTTCCCGCTTCATTGCTCATTACCATATTTACTTGTCGACCGTTAAGTTCCATTGTGTTACCGTCTCTGGTCCGCCTTTGCAGTGAAGCATTATCCTCCAAGTCGGTAACCTATTCATTTCTTCTTTTAGACCAAATCAACTGCCTCTAACCACACAATGTCTCTTGTCTTTGAAATCTTTAGTGTTCTGCTATTCCTCCTTGTATTCTCTACAATTTCATTCATATGCAGTCTAGATTCCAAGGATATAAGTTTGACTACAAGAGATCATTTCTTAGGGGTAAAAGGATAACGAGAGAATGCATCGGTCCACTTTGATGTTCATGTTAAATTATTTTCTAATCATTTACAATTTGTTTGAGAAAAAGAGGGCATAATCATTAGAATATATTCCTCTCCATCTTCAAACTAGTTTGTCTTGAACAAAAGAATCGCCTTACATGGCTAAACTTGTCATGGATTCCCATATGTTGTTGTAGAAACCAAGGTTAATTTCCACCAATGATAACAAATTCACCTCGAGCACTATTACACAAGTGAATAGAGTGTGAACGATTGTACTAAAAAATCATACAAGGTAAATTCTCAAGAAAAGTTGGAAGAGTCACAAACGGTTTCACTTAAAACTCAATCTTCTCAGACAGAATTTTCCTAAACATGTAATTTAATAACACAATAATTCATTACAACTATACCCAACAATAATTATTAAATAGACAAATAAAGAACATCATAATTAACGAAGTTCAGCCAATTATGTCTACTTCCTTAAACACTACTAACTTAATATTTCATTATTTCAAAGGAAATAATAAAAGAAAAATATCACAATGAAAGAGAAAATTTTTGCCTTAAAGAAAGATAAACAAATTTGAGACTTATTTACTAAAGAGGGAAGGCTACTTTTATAGCTTTAGGAACCTCCACCATTCTCACAAATTTTCGATAGGGGATTAATTGTGGGATGAGCCACAATTGTTGACAACTCAACAAATCTCCACCTTGGCAAATTCTACTTCTTCAAATCTCTCACAAAACTCATCTTTAGTAGTGTCTTCAACCGCATTTCAAAGCACTCATCTTCAATTTTTAGCAATATTGATCAAGTCCAAACAATGTTAGAACTTGATCGCAATCACCACCTTTGTCAACATATCAGGATTCTCAGTGGTATTAATCTTCTAGATTGCCACTCCACCTTTTTCTAAAACCTCATGTACAAAGTAATAACGAACATCGATGTGCTTCGTCTTTGCATGATAAACCTAGTTCTTTGCTAAAAGGATAGCACTCTGACTACTACAATGCACTTTGATGTGCTTTTGTCGAACCCCTAATTTACCAAGCAATCCTTGAAGCCAAATTGCCTCCTTTACAACCTCTGTAGCTACCATATACTCTGCCTCTGTAGTTGATAAAGTAACTGTTGATTGTAAGGTAGACCTCCAACTAACTGATGCCTTCGTAAGAGTAAACACATAACCAGTAATTAATCGACGTGAGTCCAAATCACCGGCGTAATCAAAATCACAATATCCAATTACACATTGACCGTTTTTCTTATCCCGCTGAAATACTAAATCAAAATCTACAACGTTCAGAATGTACCATAGAATCCATTTCACAGCTTGCCAATATTCCTTTATAGGATTATGCATATACCTGCTCACAACCGTAATTACTTGTGAAATGCAAAGCCTTTGTACACATCATAGCATACATCAAGCTACCAACAACATTTGCGTACGGTACTTTTGACATGTATTCTTGTTTTGCATCATTCTTTGGAGATAAAGAGATACTGAGCTTGAAATGAGGAGCAAGCGGAGTGCTGACAGACTTTGACTTTCCATTCAAGTCAAAACGTTTTAGTACCTTTCTCATATATTGTTTCTGAGTCAAACAAAGCCACCCCGATTCCCTATCTCTGCATATCTCTATACCGAGAATCTTCTTAGCTTCACCTAGATCCTTCATTTCAAACTCCCTGTTCAATTGAGTCTTTAAATTCTCAATCTCTGTCAGACTCTTAGAGGCTATCAACATATCATCAACATAAAGAAGAAGATATTTGTAGGATCCATCTTGTAACTTGCACAAATACACACAGTGATCATATTTGCTTCTTGTGTACTTCTGCCCTATTAGAAACTAGTCAAATCGCTTGTACCACTTCTTTGGAGATTGCTTCAATCTGTACATGATAGTATGCAGTAGAACCAAACACATGTAAGGAATCATAATTTATAACAAGTTTTCCAAACCATTTCTCCAATGGCGTTTTACCACCAATAGCACTAGATGGCAGACGGTTGATGAGATGGCAAACATATTTAATAGCTTCATCCCAAAATTCTCTACCCAACTCAGCATTGGACAACATACGATAATATTTCTCCAACAATGTTCAGTTCATACATTCTACCACCCCGTTTTTGTGGTGTATCCCTTACTGTGAAATGTTTGACAATACCTTAATCTTTGCAGATTTTAAAAAATGAATCACTCATGTATTCCCCGCTATTATTTGTACGAAGACGCTTGATTCTTCTGCTTGTTTGAGTTTTCATCATTTGCTTCTATTTGAGGAAAAATTTTAGCACTTTATCGTTAGTCTTCATAGTATACACCCATATTCTCTAAGAAAAATCATTAACGAAGGTCACATAATAGTGTTTTCCTCCCAAAGAAGCTGTCTTAGAAGGTCCCCATCCATTAGAGAGAACATAGTCTAAAATACCTTTGGTATTATGGATTGTTGTTCCAAATTTTACCCTTGTCTTCTTCCCTTTGACACAATGCTCACAAAAATCCAGTTTGCAAGTCTTTACCTCTTTCAATAATCCTTGTTTTACTAAGAGATTCGAAGATTTTTCACATGCGTGCCCTAAGCGCATATGTTATAACCTTGTTGCTTCTAACTTCTTCTCATCACTCAAAGCTGCTATTGGTGCTCCAATAATAGTATTACCCAGATAATGGTGCAATATATTATTTTTTCGCACTCCCTTTAATACCATAAGTACACCAAAGATAATCTTTATCACTCCATATTTTGCTACCACCTTAAGACCCTTTTCTTCTAGGGATCCTACAGAAATGAGATTCTTCGACAAACTCGACACATAACGAACATTTGTCAAGATTTTGATTGATCCATCTTGATTCCTCAAACGAATGAAACCAATCATATGTGTGGTAAGAGGGAAGTCATTTGTTGTGTAAATAATTCCATCTTTTAGTTCTCTAAAATCATAGAACTAATCCCTATTAGGACATATATGATGACTACATCTTGAATCAAGCAGCCATACCCTACAAGAATTAGTTAATGACATAATAGCAAGTGAAAATTTTGAGTCTTCATCATTACACTCAGCTATATTTGAATCTGCAACAACTTTTCTTTTATCAGGTTCGCCTTTATTTTTGAACTTAGGACAATCCTTCTTCCAGTGTCATTTTTCTCGACAAAAGGCACATTTATCTTTGCTCAATTTAGACCTCAAATTTGATCTCCCTTTCTTTCCTTTAGACTAGCTATGCGAACATCTTCTGACCACCAAAGCTTTTGCTGCTCCACTTGTATGTTCTTCCTTTATCTTCCTTCTCAATTCATGACTATACAAAACAGTTGTAACTTCACTAAGAGACACAGCAACCTTCCCATGAAGTAGAGTAGTTTTAAAAAACTCAAACTCCTCAGAAAGGGATCCCAACTATAACACCCCACTCTCGCCGAACCCGAACCCGATATCAATGGTGATACCCGAATCTGTGCCCCGCGAGGGTGGCGTGTCACATCACTTAACACATCACTTAGCAAAAGTCGGTATAAATTTTTTTTTTGAAACACTTTATACTTATCACGTGCCCACTTTTTCTTTTCAAAAACACTTTATCTATTAAACAGAAAG
>JAOTAY010000171.1:165163-180617 GCA_025629805.1 Erythroxylum baracoense | reverse complement strand
AACTTATCAAGTAAGTTCTAACTTGTGGCGTTAATTCAATTCTTGCAATCTTTATACTCTTTGTTACCAATTCCTTACTATTTTGGGGGTGAAGGGTCGTGTTAGATTAATTGAATTTAGGCATTGGGAATAATCATTGACACAGAGGTGATCTAGAATTGACTTTAGGTTGTTGCTGTATCAGTAAAATCTCTCCAGTTTATAGAACATAATTGCATACTTTTGTACTTTGCAATTAATAGCATATTATATATTACTCAAGACTGTTTGGTATATAATATGGTTAGCAGTGTGTTACTATGGTGAATTATCTTCCATGTTGCATACCGTACCATAACTAAGTTCCATGCACTATAATGTCATTGATCACCATACCAAAATACCCTTGTAATACCTATACTATAATCAAGTTAGGATATAATGCTCACAAATTGTATTGGACATAGAGTGGGTGTCAAGAGTAATGATGCTAGTAACCAAGTCATAATTACATGTACTAATTAGGTTGGTAACCCTTGTATAGACCTACTATGATAATGATTACCATTTATTTGTTATAATTATATGATAGTGTTTGACCCAAATTAGTGGTTGTAACATATATGGTAATATATGGTAATTATTTAGGGTATACCTATGACTAGTATCCACAATGTTCCACATACAATTGTATGAGACCTATGTATACGTTACATATGCAATGATATAGGTTACAAGAGTATATATATGGTATGGTATTACCTATGTATATGCACTTCTATAAATATACATTTGGTATGCGTTGGTAAATAACTACACTTCTAAAATCTGTACCTACCAGATTGGAAAGGGTACATATAACCAAGTCAACCTTAGCAATGCATGTATATGACTTATGGTAGCCCTTCATATGATATTGAGTGGTATCATGAAAACCTGATGATACCATATGTATTAGGCGTGGTATCCACAAGCAATCCATTATAATCGGTTGCATAATGTATGTATATGCACACCTAACATATAGTAGCTACACTTTATGCAATATAGTGCCCTAATAGTCAAGGCATTGAAACCATGGTAGTATATAGTGATACTACCACTTGGAATGGATGTGACATACAAATACAGTGCGAGAATACTTATAATTTTGAGGTATATCCCATAAGCACATTTTATAGCCATCAATGTTACTGACAAGTAATTACCCAAAATAAAATGTCTCACCAATGTAAAGTTACCAATTTATATGACATATAAATTATATTCTATATTAATGGGTGCATTAATCACAACGTATGATACCAAAAGGTTATGCTATAGTGAATTTACCCTGGATGCAAACCCATTGGATGGCATTGCAAGAGATAACTCCTTGTAAGTGTATGTGCACATATTGTTACATTTATTGACTATAATGTGGTACTACCTACCATGGATATGGGTATAATTGCACCCATATGGCATATAGTCATACAGTTATTATGACTATATAGATCATCACATCATCATCATCACCCAGTTTGAAATCCTGCAATGAAGCGGGGTCTGGGGAGGTCTAATAGTACATAGCTTTACCCCTACATAGTAGAGAGGTTGTTTCTGGTAGACCCACATGCAAATGTGACAATAAAAAGTGATGCAGAAGAAAACTGATATGCTAAGAGTGTAGGAAAATAAAATTAAATAAGTACATAAATAAATAAAATAAAACAAAACAAAATAAAATAGCTGATATGGTGACTAAAATCATCGTAAGTATATACAAGTTTAAAAGAAAAGTTATTAAATATATATATATATATATATATATATAATAAGAAAAATAATAATTAGAAACGCGGTAAAGTCTTGTTCACTTATAATACAAAATAATAAAGTTGAAGTTTCTTTTATTTTTTACAATTATTGTTATTTGAAAACAATTTATCTACTCATTAGGGTAAGACTGTATATTATTAGATCTTCTTCGATTTCACATTTTAGCGGGATTTATAAGGGATATTATTTTTGTTATTTTTTACAATTATTTTTCATAAAAATACAAATTATTTAAAAATTTTATAAAATATTGAGTAACAAAATGCAATTTCACCCTTGATCTAATAAGATCAGATTTTCGGTTTCAGTAATGATATTTCTATTATATTTTATTAAATCTTATTTATATATTTATATGAATTTTATATAAATATATAAATAAAATTTAATAAAATAAAATTAAAACAAAATAACTAAAATACAAAATTTAATCCACACATAAATATGTAAATAAAATTTAATGAGATAAAATTAGAAAAAGAGCAATTAAAACCTAAGATTTGAAGGGTAGGCTAACTCCAATCGATAAATGGATTGGTTGAGTTTACGCAGGAGTAATTATTCTTTAAAAAATTTAACAGTATGATTAGGCAAGTACATAATTGAATTCGCTGTGTGATTAGACAAGAGAACAGTGTACTCTCACCAAACTAGGAAAAAAACTTGTAGGCAGCCAAGGTTGATGTGATGATCAGGCAGCGGCAGGACCCAAATGGAGCACGAAAATCCAGAACATGACCGATCAGACGGTCCAAAAGTGACCGGCAACACTCGTGTGCAATTGATTTTATTTTAATTCCACTGTAATCATAAATTAATAATAATAATGAAAGTACGTACGTTAGGCGTAGCTTGCTGTTTTAGAGATCCTTTACACGCAATTGATGACATCATCACAGTCTACTCTGCTTCACTCTCCTCGCTTCCTTCTCTCTCGCGCGTTAGTACCCTGTTTACATCATTATTTCAATAATTCACTAAAATATAAGATTCAATAATATATTAAACTATACTTATAAATATAAGATTCAATAATATATATATAATGTTATTAAATTAAACTGTCTTTATTCATGTCCAATCCAGTGAGGAACGAAGAGAGCGTGGCGAAGACGGGGATTATGAGCGAGTGTGAGAGAGGCCCAGAAGGGGAAGAGTACGTACAGAATCTGTTTACGAGGACGGAAAAGGCTGGGAAAGTCTGATAACTCCGTTACGTAGGTCGACGGCGAAGTCGGGGGGTTCCGCGCCTTTGTGGGGTGTTTTGACGGTGGACGTGGGCTCCACTAACACTAACGTTATCATGACGTTAGTCACCTGAAACTGAACGTAACATAAACAGATCTATCTCTCCTGTTCTTGTCAGAATAAATATTTTTTAATTATGTATTTAAAATGTTTTATAGTATTAAACTTATATTCATCGCTACATTGAATTTTGCACCAATATAGAGTTTAGAAATATCTGATAATATACAACTTTATTTTTACAGAGCAGGAAAACTATTTCCGATAAACTCACATATAAATGTGACAATGAAAAAAAAATTATAATAATAACACAACAAAATCTACAAATAAGTGATGCACGTCAAAAAAAGTAAATGAATAAAACTAAAATAAATAAATAAAATAAAATACAATATAATCTTTACAAAAAATGTATATCAAAGCAAACCACAACAGTCTAGGTAGAAAAAATTAAAACTTTAACGAAAGAAAAATTATCAAGAAGATACGAATATGAAGAGTTTTTATAATCACCAATCATCGAACATTCGGTTGTATGTATTAATCTATTGTTAAAAAGAGAAGAAAGGGAAAAAAACTGCAATAGTTTATTATAATAAGTAGAATAAAACCAAGTGCAATGAGAATAAACCAAGTAACCATTCATAAGATTGTACAGCTCTAAGCCTTACCAGAGTTGTGGCGACAGAGCAAATAAATGAGATATGTTGAAGTTAAATAACAATAGAGATCTCTCAAAATGAAACCATAAGATCATTAAACATAAAAATTCAATATTGACATAAACCTAATATCAAATACAAAGATACCAAAATAATAAAACCTATAAAGCATTCCATCTTAAATCACACATGGAAGCGAATATCAAAATAAAAAAATGTATAAAGAACAGAAATTTCAAAACACACAAAACCCAAAAAACACCACAATAGAAGAGACTTCTTAATCAAGAAACATATCTAAATAGATGAGTGAATGTCGTGTTTATCCTATGAATCGATGACCATTGGGCATTTGTAAAAACTTATGTTTCATGCGAACTATGTAGAGACTTATCTTATTTAAACTTATTTTTTCTTCATATTTAGTGAATTAAAATTATTGGTAAATTAGTATTTTCAAAATTAGTCAAGTATCAACCAAATTATATAAAATTTTGAAATACATTATAGAGACATATTAACATTTATAAATGTTAATTAAATTAAATTAATATTTAATTTTACATTATTAACTCTTTAAAACACACAATTTAAAATGCACAATATACTGATTTTTTCTTAACGTTCTTTAAAACAAATTTTCTTCACATGAAAGGCTTAGATTTATTATATTTATTGAAATTCACTATAGAATAAATATTAAAATTTGAAAATTTGATTTTTACTATTAGTGATTTAGTTTATATAATTATTAATTTAAATGAATAAAATTGAAATTTAATAAAGAAAAGTTTCGAAATATTAATACTAAATTCGAAATACAAGTTTTTGTCAAGATAAATTTAGAATATCTTATCATTGTCATTAGACTTTTCTAAAAATGTTCCTCGTAAAAAGGAAGATAGAAAAGCAAAAGAGCCAAAACCCAAAAGAGAGTAAGAGTTTGATCTTGTTATTTCAACATTCCTTTCGTACATTGTATACAATTAGCGTTCGGTTTGGATTTCATAAAGTGATCAGACAATAAATCATAATCACTATTACAGAACAAGGAATGAATACTTGAGGATAAGTGATCATAAAGAACGTCAAAAGAGTTGTAAAAAAGTCCGATTTACATATATATAAAGACAATAATAGTAACTCTCTCTTATTTGATTTAAGAGTAGCCGAATTAGTAGTGGTCATATAGTTGTCATAGTAGTAATAATAATAATAAAGAAAAATAGGGAATATTATTTAATTTTAAATATTTGTTAAAATTTTACATTATACTTTTAAATATTTTATAATTTATTAAATAATTTATTTGATATAACTAATTGTAATTAAAATTTGATTTAGTAGATATTTAAATTATCAAAATTTTGATTGTTTATTTTTAAAATTAATGTAACTAAGTTATTGTATTTAAATGTATTTTTGAATCTGTCCCTTAAGGAGTGGTCGAGTTGGTAGAGTGAGAGGGCACAGGTCAAAGGATCTTATCGAATCCCTTCTACTTGACGTGCCCCATAGGGGGCAGTTGAGTTGGTGAAGTAGGAGAGCATATGATCAAAAGGTCCTATGTTCAAATCCCTCTTATTTACGTTCTCTCGATCTAGCCTGTTGTATAGGATTTACCTAGTACAGAGTACCTGGTTGACGTAATTTTGATTGGCGTGATCTATAGGCTATTATGTCAATCTAAAAATTTACTCAGTACATATCCAGAAGATATCGACTGCTGATTCTTCTATTAAAAAAAGTATTTTTGAATGTGATAAATGAGATTATTTAATAGAAACGAAATTTATTTATTTCATTTTGTAAAATTTTTATTTATATAATTTTAACAATAAGCATTTATAAAATTTTATCTTTATATATAATAATAAATATATTATTTAATAATAATATAAAATGCTAAAAAGCAAACATGTATATGTATACACATACAGGTGTGTTTCACGAAAAACGACAAAACTCTTAAACCTTGTCAGAAATATCTGCAACACAGTTCGGAGTTCAATTATTACCGGGAGTAGCCGGTGGCCTCCCGGTTTCTCGAAACCCTATGCAGAGCAGTGCCTCCATTGAAGAGAATAGAGAGTGCATTAAGGGGGACTGGTGAGGAAGCTGACTGAAACTAAGAGACAAGATTTTGTTTTTGGTGTCTGTTTAACTTCACACACTCACACACCCGGATATATATATATACATATTCTTTTTCTTTCTTTTAGGTTGGTGTGGGTATATGTGTGTAAGTGAGTGATTGTCTCTGTCTCTGTGCGAGGATGCGTGAAATAAGCAACCCTGAGGCTGAACCCACCCATAACATGAGCTCAAGTTTTTTCTCAATCTCTTCACGTATCTTTCTGATAACCTGACCTCCTCTGCTCTAGCTTCAGACCCAGAAGCTCATGATAGCCTTTCATTTCATCATCACCACATCTCTTTCACTGTTCTCTCTCTTTACTCATTAGCTCTATCATCTTTAATTTCCCACTTCCGCTTTCTCTCTTCCTTAAGTAGTAGTAGTAGTCTGTCTTTGTGTCTGTGTGACCATGGCGGAGGGTTACGAGCCCTACCATGTCCCACAACAAAGTAGAAGAGATAAGCTAAGAGTTGTGGCTCAACAAAACCATCATGAACTTCAAGCTTGTGCTGGTTTATTTCCTATGTATGATCCCTCACTACTCTCTTCAGATTTGCTTGCTTCGTGTGCTAACAACTCGCTGTCGGGTGTAACTGAGGCTTGTAAAGCCAACCCGGTTTGTGTTGTTAAAGAGGAAGGTTCCAATTTGATGGCTTTTACTGGAGGGATCATTAATGTTTCTTCTTCTTCTTCTTCTCCTTCTACTCATCATCATCATCATCTTTACTTGGATCCACGCTCCTCTTTGTCTGTAAACCCTAGTTCGATCCAAGATGTTAACAGTAACCCTTTTCTTTATACATCACATAGCCTTCAAAGTCTCAGAGATTTTGACCAGCCTTATAATAGTGAAGTGATAGTGTTCAAGCCAGAACCTTTGTCGTTGACCACTCATGACTCTAATGCCACTGGACAAGGGCTGTCTTTATCTTTATCTTCTCACCATCCCCACCAAAGTAATCTTCCTTTAGAGCTTAATTTGCAAAGATATGGCTCTGCAATTTATACTGATAAAATTAGCAGCGGAGGTGGTGTGTGTATAGTTCCGGGAACTGGTTCATCTTCGAACGACGTATCTAGAAGCTCGGTCCCTCTCGGTCCATTTACGGGGTACGCTTCAATCTTGAAGGGATCGAGGTTTTTGAGACCTGCACAGCAGTTACTTGAAGAGCTTTGCGATGTGGGTCGAGGAATTTACGGCCAGAAGATCACAGTAGACGCGTCTCTGATGGATCCTCCCACTGAATGTTTGAGCGCGAGTGAGATTGTTGATGATCCAGTTAATTGTGGGAATGGAAGTGAAAGTCGAAGGAAAAAATCCAGACTTGTTTCGATGTTAGACGAGGTATGCATCTGCATCCCCTTATCAGTTCATGTTGTTCTTATCATGTATCTGCTCTCTTACTATAGGGCAATCAACGAGGTTTTCGCTGTAATGTACAACGTAGAATTCATGTTTATTTTTTTTCATGGGTTTTTTAGATTCAATGTCCAAGTCTCACGGTCATTTGGCTTCTTATTCACTTGAAGCCCTCCTTCAAGTCGGGTTTTTTTTTTTGTGAATCCGGACCATTTTAGTAGGGTTCTGTTAAGTGAAGTATTGGTTATTAAATGCATTGTCTGGCTTCGAACCAACCTGCAATTGGTTGTTTTTTGCATGACCAGGTGATTGTACAATGCAGCTTTGAAATTTATGTCTTTCCTCAATTTTGGTTCTTGTTATAGATGGCCTCGATGATCACGAAATCATCTTTTTGGAAAAGGTGATAGGAGGGAATATATGCACACATATAGTTGTTATAAAGTATCTGACAACCATAGAAAGAGTTCTAATAAGTGACAAAGTCACCATTTATGGAGCGTAATGTGCATAAAGTGGTTAAAGGGAATACATTTGAAAAGATTTATACTCCAAAAAGCCAAGTAACTTCAAGAATAATTGGATTCCAAAACCTAAAGAAAAAACAGACGAGTAGATGATAATGTGTATGCACTTTTTGAAGGAGTGGCTTAAATTTAACCAAGGTGTACTTACAATTTTTAGCTATCATTTGGTTATATGATTCTTCACCTTTTGAAAGTAACAACGGCAAGTTTTTAGGTTCTATTATTCCTTCATGTGCATTTTATGTTCTTTTGATTCATCATGAGCATCGATATCACATTATTTGTAGTAAGTTATGATGGTGTATTTGATGCCTGGTCATGTAATAGCAGTGACATCGAACTTGAATGGTACTCGTAGGTTGAACTATCCATGTCACCGATGTTTTGTGCCCAATTCCATGGTTTATTGTTGCGGAAACTTTGGACTAGAGAAAGTGGATTAAGAACTCGACATTTAGCGAAAATAACGCTATCTTGACACAGACTTGTGTAAATTATTACCCCAATACGAGCCACAGTTGTCATGACATTTCAGGGTATCTTGCTAATCTGCATATGTTGGGTTTTAGGAAGTGTGCAAGTTACTTGTAAGGCTATTGGAGGAAGTAGATTAAGAATGAAACTGTTTCTGGATGTTAACTTACTAGTTGGCTACATTGTCAATAGAAAAGAAATAAAAACTCAATGCGTATGGAAAATGAAATCTGCCTTTTCTGTTCCATGTTTTATAAACTTACTTTCTGTTGGAGGATTACAAAGATGTCTTCGCTTTGCCTAGAAGTAGCTTTTATGGTAGTTCATTATTTTTATCGATTCACCTATTTGGTAAATTAACTTCACATTGACTGTCCTCTTATCGTATTTTGCTTCACATAGACATAAATAAATGTTTATGCTTACATATGTTCTTGTTCTTATGCCAGCGAATTCGTTCTCGGTTGTGTTTATCCTCTATATTCGTCTTTTTCTATGAATATAGTGAAGAAACACTTGTGTTACTCAATAATTATGGCTGCTGTTCTTGGCACTTTGTGCAGCTACTTAACTCACTTTCTTGCTGTCTTGCATTCTGTGCTTGCTTAAGCGAAAAATAAAAACCTCATTTGAGTGCTGGGTAGTGTCTAGACACGGTTGGTTGTGCTAATTTTAAGGGTAGTAAGATCGCAAGTTCCCCAAATAAGTATTTGTTTGAACTGCTTTGGAGAATAACATTACGTACCTGGTTTCACATCTAAGCAAAAGTTTAATTTTGGACCTGTTAGTTAAACAATTGATACAGAACCACTTGCCCAGTTTTTACTTTCAAGAATCAAGATTGATTAAGGCACGAGTATGAAGAAAGGGTAAACAATTGAGAAAGGACTTAAAATGGAGTCATTGTAGAAGTAAAATTGATAATCTTTTCAAGCGAGTTTACATCACAATGGGATTCTTCAGTGTAAACATGCAACCTTATAATGCAAAATTTGTAAGATATCCCTTGTTCACTCTTCAGTGAAGGCTGGGGAAATGAGGACAATGTGCATACCCGTCTTATATATTTGCGTGTATGTGTATGCATGAACATGTTTATATTGTCTGTGCTTATATTCAGATATCTAAAGTAGGTACAGGTGCTCTAGCTTGTGAAGCCTTTTCACATCCTATTGCTGATTTAAGAAAGTATTTGTTGCACCTTCACAAAGTATAGTTGCTCGATGAAACTGATTTGTTTTTGGTCTTCTAACTGCATTCTGCAACTTCTCCAAAGGTTCTTACCTTGCTGATTTTGATTTTTGATTAGGTATACCGGAAGTACAAGCAATATTATCAGCAGATGCAAGCGGTTGTAGCATCTTTTGAGTGTGTTTCTGGGCTTGGCAATGCAGCTCCATATGCAAACTTGGCCTTGAAGGCCATGTCCAAACATTTCAAGTCATTGAAGAATGCTATAGCAGACCAGCTTCAGTTCAATAACAAATCTCAAGGTCAAATTTTCCATGGAAAAGAGGAAGCTACAAGGTTTGCTGAGGCTGACAGAGGGATTTACAGCCAAAGACCTGTTCAGAACCATGGATTCATTGAGCACCAACCTGTGTGGCGACCGCAGAGAGGACTCCCTGAGCGTGCTGTAACAGTGCTCAGGGCATGGTTGTTTGAACACTTTTTGCATCCGTAAGTATCCGAGTTTATTCTGCCCAACATTCTGGTAGAAGTGTCACCTGATTCAACTTGTGAATTTTGCTTTGTCTTTGTTTTGGTTTTCAACAGTATTTTTTTAAAGATTACTTGTAATTACCTTTCACTATACCATATAGTTTTGCTTGTTGTAATGCAGTTACCCAACAGACACAGACAAGCTAATGTTGGCCAAACAAACTGGTCTATCCCGAAGTCAGGTGTTTTATTTTTCTCCACTTTCTCATTGTTTCTATGGATTTGAACCTCATAATTTTCCATAGAGATAAGTTAAATAGATTGATCATTAAAGTAAGGTAACATTCTTGGGATTCTTCAAGTTTTGCTATGGAAGATCTTGTGATATGCTCGTCTATTTGTGTAACAGGTTTCCAATTGGTTCATAAATGCTAGAGTAAGACTCTGGAAACCAATGGTTGAGGAAATACATACGTTGGAAACACGGCAATCGCAAAAATTTTCGCAAAGGGATGACCGAAATACCAAATTTTTGGGTGATCAGGTGCCAATGTCTAACCCCTCAACCTCCACTCATAGGGTTCGGGATGTCCCATTAAAGCGAACGAGAAATGAAGTTCCTAATGTACCTGAAGGTAGTGGAGAACCACTAGATTTGTCTTATAACAGCTTGTCAAACCATGCACAAATGGGAGTTGTCGTGAGCATGGCAGGTCCAACTAGTGGTGTTTCCTTAACTCTTGGTCTTCACCAGAACAACGGTATGGGTTTTCCGGAGTCTTTTCCAATGAATGCAGCTCAACGTATAGGCCTAAGCCTCGAGGCGAATAGCGAAGGGTACGTACTAGGCAGCTTCGAAGCACAGAATCGACATTTTGGAAGGGATGTCATTGGAGGGCAACTTTTACATGATTTTGTTGGCTGAGAATGTCAACATTCATGTTAGATATGGTTATTATCGAGTATCAGAATATTTCCAAGCTGGAAAACAAGAAAAAAAGAAGGAAATCTCATATGTAACAAGTTGTTTTTCCATCAAATTGCAGTGTATATGATCAATTTGGAAGATTCTGTGGTTCGTAGGAGAGAAATATTGATGTTATATTCTTCTGTAAATCTGTAATGGAAGTTCTAAGAAACGATTCTAGAGCCAAGAAGCTTTACAGGTTCGTTTCTGAGCAGACCATACGAGATAACCTTTGCTTCTGTCGAATATTAAATGAACTTGTCCAAGATTGCTCTTACCGATCGTTTGTTCTTAAATTTTGAATAAGTTGGCTGTCAAATTGTCACAGGACAACGTTTTATCATACAACAAGGTTCCATTTCAAGGGAAGAAAAAGGTTCTAATGGAAGACAGAGATGTAAAACCATTCAGCGAACTTAGTCATGTTCTTGTTTTCACTAGAATTTCCAAGGAATTGGTGCCTCTTATCTTACCTCCATTTCAAGAAAATTATAAACTTAAAAAATCATAAAGGATAGATTTCAGTTCTTAGTGAAATGTATAAAGCATAGAGAGAATGTATGCATTCGACACTTGGTGACAAAACTTTCTGTCATGAACACCCTCGAATCAGGAATAAAAAGTCCTTACTGATCAAAAAGTAGATTTGAAATCTTACGTTTTTATGATCTAAATAACAGCAGCCATCTTATCATTCTTACCATGGTTAGTAACAGTTTGAACATGCTTACATAATCTAAAGTTCAGTTACTTTCAATGGAGTCCCTAAACCCCTGAAAACTCTTGGAATCTGACATGGAGTATCTGAACTTTAGACCCTGTCCTCTTCTCTGCAACGAGGTCCTTTTCAATGGCCAAAGAGAATGGCATATGTTACTCCATAAAAGCTGATTTTAGACAACCAAGAACATTATATATATGAGGAAAGCCTCTCCCTTTCAGCTAACTATCTTTGATTGAATGACAGGCTAACAGAATCAACCAGCAACTGTTGTAATAAAGGCTTAAGATTCTTTCCATTAAATTAACAAGCTTCAAGCTCACTGAAATCTGCTATATTCATGGCTGTACAAAACTTTTGATATGCAAAAAAGAAAGATTTTTTTCCCGGTAGGTTTACAATGATTTGAAACGAATCACTTGTTATTAGCCAAAGAAGTTCTTTTCAGTCTTCTTGAAAAAGCAGTCAAGATCATCAAATATCATTGTCTTCGTAAAGGAAAGCTACCCTTGCTTATCATTGGCTTCAGAAGAACAGAATCAACAATGATTCTTACAATATAGCACCTTATCATCACTTTATACTATATGCACCCCTCTGCTCTACATGAACCCTTTCCAGGGAATAAATCTTGTTTTACTGTAAGAACCCTTATAAATTCCTGTGATAATTCGTGTCAGCATCAACATCTCCTAATGTACTAAATGTTTTCTATCTATCTTTTCTTCTCAGATTATACATGCCTGGTAGTTTCAGCTCGAACGTCTCCTGTGGATTATGTTTGAGTTAGGATCAGGTAATCTGCATCCTGAGGTTTAGAATTCTCAGTTCTGTTGGATCTAGTCCTCAGGATGTGGATTATCTCGTCCTCACTGGCAATGAAAAAACTATTGGTGGTAAGCAATTCATGAAGCTCACCGGCTTGGATTGTTCCTCTCTTCAGGTAACATTCATGAAAAACTGCACTGGTAGTTGCTGTCAGCGTCTTATTCGTGAACTTTGTTGCCATTGACATGCAAACTACAGTCCTGACTAATTGAGATATCACACACACAATATGATTACTCTGAATTCTAATACAATCAGGGGAGGAAGGAATATTAATTAACTTGTTCTGTTCATCTTCACTCGAAGAAATAACGCAGATTCTTGTATTTCAAAGGATCGTTGCTCTTATTCATGGAAGCTGAAGTTAATCTGGCCTGACTAGCACCCTACAGCCTCTTCCTTGCTTTGAGTCAGCTCCTTGGCATCCTTGAAGATTAAAAATTCCAGGATCTCTACTCTGAAGAAAATGAAACTTCCACATAAATGTGTAATGCAAGAGCCAAAGTCTTTTCCAACCACACAGTGCCATGCTGGTCCATAAGCTTCATCAAATTTCTGTTTCAGAAAGAGATGTAATTTATGAATTCATGATGATCATTTTGTACTAACATCAATTTTTCTGACAGATTACAGGCAATCTGATTCTATCAATCATTGGATTTCATAATCTGATGATAGTCCTTTGCATGTATGCAACTAGGAAGGTTGCTCATGGTGGAAAAGTGATTAGTCTGTGATGCTCTACCCTTTATGCAGAGCTTTTTTCTAGGTGATTATTTAAAGAAGTGAAGCTCTTGATGGGTTCGTGTCCCACCTGCAAGTTGCCATATCCAAGTTTACTGGATAAAGCTTAAGCATAATCATGAATAATATATTCCTAGGTTTATTCTTTAAGATGAATATATAATGACAGAACATACTATGAGACAGTCTTGGGCCCCTGTAAGAAGAGGTAGTGTAGCTTAAAGTCTGTAACCACTGTGGAAAGTGTAGATTGTTGATGGAGGATTACTTGATATACCCACAAAGGCTTCAGGACAAAGATTTGTTCAAACAGAATCTCTGTTTTTTTTTTTTTTTTTGGAAGTAAAATGGAAAAGCTTCACCGTGAACTTTCCACTATTTTGTCTAATCTTGCATAATCAGAACAGTAGATTGTTGTTATCCAAGTTATCATTTTGTAAAATATCCATTCTCTTTGGAGAATGATTCTGCTAGGAGCAAGCAGAGCCTCATTGCTTTTAGAAAGAAGATGCCTTTCTAGTCATCCTCAATCCCATCACCACACAAGCTTATCTGCTGATAAACTAGACCAGAAAATTAACACTCTAGTTTATGGTTTCTGCCCAATTTGTATTTTCCCTGCCGCCTTCAAACCAAACTACTCAAGTGGAATGGAAAATAATTATAACACGGCGTGAATCTTCAGTTATTGACTTAAACTATGTGAAGGAGAGAATTTAAGGGGGTTTTAAAGATTGAAACCTGTTTGATGAAATGAGCAATGGATTGGCAATCAGAAACCTCGTGTAGATCAAGAGCCTTATATGCTAATTCCATTACGTGGCTCTGCATTAGCTCTGGCATGTCTGTCTCACGCAATATGGCTTTTCCTTCCAGCATCTTACTGAGAAAAATGAACTTTAGTTTACTACTAGAAATGGTTCGTATGCTTTATTGGGAATCCTTTAGATACTTTATATAATAAACAGCTGAAGGAACTTGCAGAGGAAAGAATAATATATTTAGTGGTTCAGGTTGATAGATGCATTTATGATATTTTTCCTGATACCTCAATGACAATGATTAGCTTTATATGTGTTTGAGTTGCATGTTGCTATCAAAACAGTTGGAATAGAAAAATCTTGGTTAACAATTTCCAAATACTGATTACTATTCCGAGACTCAGTTTTGTTGAGTTGTTTGGTAGTAAGCGTACTTGGTGTTCAAGTGTCCACATGTTGCTTCAGAAAGAACAAACTGTCACTGTGCTGAATAAATTTGCAGAAGTTATAACCAATGGAGATTGTTTCCAAATTGTAAGGTTGATCTCTACTGGCTCGAGTGGTCCATAGTTGAACATATTATTTTCATGAACTAAATAGTTTGGAATCCGGAGAAACCATAATCTTTCAATCCCAAACCATTCACTGGGCACAAAATATGCAGAAAACGTCTTAAGTCAGTTTCAGCTGTCAAACCCAACAGTTTCTGAGAGATACATAAATGCAAATTGAACTGGAAGATGACAAGAAAGATGCTATCCCTCGTAGTTGCTAAAATCTAGCCTTACACACAGTGGGACTCAGAGCCCTGAATGAGCCATACTATCTCAAAAATTATCAAAGATGTCCATTGAATCATTATGTGAAATTTACAGGCTCCTGACCCTGCTCAGTGAACCCTCAAATCCTTTTTGAACTTCATGCTAGTCTTACATAGTCACCAATCAGGCAGACCAGTCTTGTACCAACTCTCTGCCCAACAAAGAATGTCAAATGTATCATCTTACTTGTCAGAACCTACAAAGCCGCAAAATGACTGATGAAGAATTTGCGAGGCAAGAAAAACCTCAATTTTCATGTCTTTTAAGTCCTGTTTGGTTAAATATTAATTAATAGAATGAAATTGAATACAATGGAACAGAACGGAACGGTTTATAATTAAATAGAATGTAATATAGTGAAAAATTGTTTGGGAAGAATAGAAGAGCTCATAATGTAATATAGTAAAATGTTGTTTGAAAGATGGATGAAATAAAATGTAACGTATAATAAATGACTATTATATCCCTGATATTAAAATAGATGTTACAAGAGATTTAACGCTACAATTTTAAAACAGAAATTATGTCCAATTAAAAAGTCTATCGTGATAAATAATTATATATATATTTTTTATTTTAAAATAATAAAAATTTTAATAAAAATAAAAGTTTTATTATTTTATTATTAATTATGTACAATTTATTACTAATTATATAAAAAATTATTATTAATTATTTAATAAATTTTATTCTATTATATGTGATTTATATTTAAAATTTATTTATTTATATTTTTATT
>JAOTAY010000171.1:124256-138557 GCA_025629805.1 Erythroxylum baracoense | reverse complement strand
GAAGGGACTCCGTTTTCACAAAATAAATGTGGAATAATAAAAGAAGTAAAATCTTCAATGTGTGTTATTTATTTTTCCCTTCAATGTTCTTCTCTCTCCAAAGTTCTAGTAACAAAATTGTTGAATATATAATTCGAATTTAATTAAACATTATCAATTTAAAACATGACTGAGCCAAACCAAGCTTAAAAATAATTTGACAAAGATTGACACAAACAAGTTTCCTTTCTTCTTATATGGATATTGAATATACTGTTCAAAAGATTTGACTTGCACTCTAAAGAAACCAATGCAAAGAGATTCAATCAAACTTGTATCCCAATACTAATGACTTCAGGTAAAACTATAAAGGAGTATAGAAAGTAATTATTCAAAAACCACCCATTATAGACCCAAGACCCCCAAATTTGGAGCAGACATTTCGCATAACATCTTCGTGGTGAAGATGGGAATGGGGTAAGAAAGTTTCTAACAATAACAAGTCAAAAGAAAAGACCCCACCTGGGTATTATTCCCGGGAATAGTGTAAAGATCAAGAACCGAACGTGAAAGAGTCCCAATTAGCCATTTCTTGAATATAAATCAAATTTCAAACATAATTGAAAAATCGTAGGGGTAATAATTTTGCAAACTGTCCATTTTTACCGTCGTGGTCTCCAGCATAAACAAAAATCAGAAAAATTAATCAACATCGAGATTTGGTAACGCAGTTCGGCACTCTTTGCTTACGTCTACGGGGCCATCACCTAGATTAATTTCTTTCACCGAAGTATAATAGAATTACTCAAGGCTTTACTGAGCCGACACCACTCAACCCTTGACACTATCATTCAACCTCACTTTCCGTGAAAGATTTTCACACCCAATAGTACGACCGCCTCGTACTAACCTCGTCAGAGGATTTTCACACATTGTTTGATAATAAAGATAATTAAATGAACAGCTCAAGTGATCAATCAACTAAGAAGAAAATAATAATACACTTGAGATAAAAGAAAGACATAAAAGAAAGACTTTCCTATGTATTTTATCTTCTTGAATAACCCAACTGAAAATCTTCACCATAGCCGATTCTTTCTTCATAAAACAAATCACCATAGCCATGGCTAATCAAAAACATAGAGAATCACTTCCATTCACTCTAAATAAGAATAACACCTGCGACATAAACATATGCAGACCAACTCCTGCTCACAAGTTAATTTCACCGTGGCTCGCCCAAAGCATCACACGTTGTTCAGCTAGTTCCCTAACATGCACCACAAGGTGTATGTTTATTCATAGACACTTAACACGCACCACGCTTCTGACACGCGCACCTCTCCTTAATATTTTTCACACCAACGTTCACAAGTAGACTTCTACTAAAGATCAAAGAAGTGGGCAACACATGCTGTAGGGAATACACCGCAACTGCTCCTAATGAACGTTTATAGGACCAACACCAACAAGTAAAGAAAGTCCATTTTGACCACTCAATAGTCAATTGACGCACACTCATCTATGCCACACACTCCCACATTACTTTAATGCCCACTCCTTATTTTTGCAAAAAACCAAAAACCACATAAGCTCCTTGTTTTCAATGCCCACTCCACTCACATTCTTAAGCCATACAATCCAATGTTTTTAAGCACATTGCCATGAGATATTCTTCAGGCGTAGATAGATGTCTACTTCAAACACACAACAACCACATCTTTTTTTTTTCTTTTTCAATATCCAAAATCCACAAAATCCACACAAAATTAACAGTAATTTAATTCCAATATTTCTACGATGATAAACTCTAATGTAGTGTAGAATTCTTTTTCAACTAGAGGACTATCCATATACATTTTGAATCCAAGTCATTATTCAATTAATATTTTATATGTTCAATTAATAAATAATGCCAAAATTATATACAAGATATATAATATATATCCTAACAATAATAGATAAAGATATGAACGTACTTTAAGGCTACGCTACTGCAGCTCCAAAAAGGAGTGAAATCTTCTGTAACTTTTACCCAGGACCAACCCTGTGCCATTTATGTATAGCCATAAATTTCTGTAAGTCCCAGCAAAATTTGTGGCTCTGCATGTATGGAACAGAATTGGTCTTGGATTAAATGGAAGAGAAGAATTGGTTCCCTTCAATCAGGTCGAGCTTTAGACTCCTTAATTATAAATATACGGACACATGCTTCAGCTTTATTATCGATATTACTTTGATTGTGACATGTATAGAACCACAATATAATAAAGTAAACATTGTGGTTCTGTGCTACTGAAAAAAAAAATTGCTATTTGTGTGCTTTTCATTGTTGTTCAAGGTGATAGTGTATCGGGCAACGGTGAGGCGACGATGTATGCCAATGATATGCCGGCGACGACCACCACCAGCGAAAACAGGCACGAATGTCTAAAAATGAGTTAAGAAGCAACGAGTGTCCAGAAATGACTCTTGGCTTTTTGGTTTTGTTTTTTAATACTTTTTGGAGGGAACCAATTCTTCTGTTCTATTTAATCCAAGACCAATTCTGCTCCATACATGCAGAGCCACAAATTTTGCTGCGACCTACAGAAATTTATGGCTATACATAAATGGCACAGGGTTGGTCCTGGGTAAAAGGTACAGAAGATTTCACTCCGATTGAAGATGCCCCAGATGCGTAAAGGAGTGGCAATTGGCGCCTTACGATTGACATGTGGTGAAAATGCCTCTTACACTGCATATAAGTCGAGGAGTGACAACTTTTTCTTCATTCTTCTCATCTAGCATGTTTTAAGTCTTGCCTCATTGGATTGCAATGACCCCATCATTTCATCAAATGATTTTGTAATCAAGTCTTTAAACTCTTCAATAACTACTACTAGATGCTCAAACTTTACAGTAAAACTTCGCAATACTTTTATAAGTATAGTTTAATCTAAAACCTCTTCTAAGTAAGTCTTCATTTGAATTACTATTCCAACTACTATAGGCAAAAAAGCTTGCACTAATTCTCCACTTTTCATGTGTTAAGTTTTGAAACCTCGACAAAGAAACCGAAGTTTCAATATAATTATCTTCGAAAAGCTTTGGGATGTCGTTTGTAAATTTCGTCTAAGCTTTTTTAGCAATAATTATTATTGCAATTTTTGAGGAAAATAGTCTTATAAATACCTTGATGCTGAATATACTTAAAAACTATAAAAAAGAAAAGAAGTTTAAGAAAAATTGGAAGAAAGTGATTAAGAATAATATAATTCTGCTGAAACTTACCGAAAATATAACCATTTATAGAAAACTTTGACGTATTAGGAAATGAATAAAGTATCTCACATAGAGAGGTTATTCTTATTATCTTAAATCTTTTAAGCATTTTTCTTCAAGTCTTATGTCTTATATTTAACTTAAATTTTTAATACATATTACTTCCTTCCTAGGTATTTAACCTAAACATTTTCTTACATAGTGTAAATTTTTGCTAGTAATGACTTGTTTAATTTATTTTATACTTGTCTTTTCTCTAGTTTTTGTATTTATTAACTTATTTTATCTTTAATTTTTTACTCTTTACCTTATTTATATTTATTATTTATTATTTATTATTTTTATTTTTTATTTATACACATCTATTTATTTATTTTATTTATTTATTTTCTTCTTCTTTATGTCTCTTTTTATTTTAAATTATTTTAAATTATTACTATTTTATTATTTTAATATGAATATTCATATATTTATTTTTCATGTGATTATATCGAAAACAACATGTGATTATATCGAAAACAGTCTCTCTCTACTAGTTATGGGATAATATTGCGTACTACTGAACTTTCCTAGACTTTGTTTATCAGTGAGACTTTCAGTGAATTGTTGCTGATGTTATTGTATGAATAGCCTGGTGATTAAAAATTAATGTCTTCGAGTCTAATAGAGCAAGTGTCCAAGAGCGGAACTATAAAGAGAAAGGGAGTAATAAGGATGATGGTGCTTAGGACGATCCTTGACTACTAGAAGAATGTGATAGTATTAGTAATCTCAGCAAGGCATTAACTCGTATGTGTCATAAAAGATCGTACAAGGAAGTTCTGCTACAAAGCCCAAGCCCCATCTCCACATAAAGGGCCGCAGTAAACTTGCAATCGTAACTACTATAGTTGCGACACCTAAGGTTTCGCCTAACCTAGGTTTTTGTATGCTATTTATTCTCCTAGCATCCTTCTTGTATGAGTGTGGAAAAACACCAAAAGTTTAATCAATAACAGAACTTCCTTCTTCCTCAATTATCTCATTTCTCAATAACAGAACTTCCTTCTTCCTCAATTATCTCCTTTCTTTATGGTATCAGAGTAGGAAGTGTGAACGCAAAATTCTCTTCGATTCATGCACATCACTATGTCTGCCAATAACCTTCTCACCAATGCTTCCACAAGCATCAATCTCTCAAATTTTTTCACAGTGAAACCCTTGCAAGATACTTATATCGTAAGGTGAGAACATGTCAAAGGAATGGCCATTTGTCACAAGGTCTGGGGTTTTCTCACCGGATAAAATCAACCTCCAAAATACTACAAGACAATAACCAACAAAGCCTCTAGCGCAGAAAAAGCTACCGCAACAATCAAAGATGACGCCTTTTCTATCATCAACGATCCTAAAGAAGTCGAAGAAACTGAAGAATTCACCGCCTGGCAGCAAACGAGTCTAATAGTGCGAGGCCTCTTTGTAAACACTTGTAAAATTTCTCCTTAGTAAAGATCTGCAGCAGCTCCGGAGACGTAGGCAAGTTTTGGCCGAACTCCGTTATCAAATTGTGTGTTATTCTTACCACTTTTATTTCGCTTTCCTACGAATCTTATTTTAGAGGGAAAACTGTAAGATTTCCCAACAACTGGTATCAGAGCTTTTGGTGGTCAATTCTGCCCGGTTTTGCAAAATTACTATTCACGTGAATAGTAAATTTCGTGAATAGTAAAATTTTGTCGGCAGTTCTGGTTTGCCGACAAAGGTGTCCGAGTACACGGTGGTTCACAGGAATAGTCAGAAACGATCCAAAGGAGGCTAGATTCGAGTGGGAGCGATGGCTGCAGATGAAGGGAAGGTGAAAATTGAGAAGTTTGATGATGCGGACTTCAGCTTTTGGAAGATGCAGATTGAAGATTATCTGTACCAGAAAAAGCTGTATCAACCTATCTCAGGAATAAAGCCAGAGGGCATAAAGGATAAAGACTGGAATCTTCTCGAGAGACAAGCCCTCGGAGTTATTCAATTGACATTATCCCGCAATGTTGCTTTCAACATAGCAAAGGAAAAGACCACGGCAGGTCTTACGACGGCTCTCTCTAGTATGTATGAGAAGCCATCGGCCTCAAACAAAGTTCACTTGATGAGACAGTTATTCAATTTGCGGATGGCAGAAGGGGCTTTAGTGGCCCAACATCTGAAGCAATCACAACCCAATTAAGTTCCATGGAAATTGAATTTGATGATGAAGTTCGAGCATTGATTCTCTTATCATCTCTACCAGACAGTTGGAATGCTACCGTTACAGCAGTCAGCAGCTTGTCGGGAAACATTAAATTGAAATTCGACGATGTTCGAGATCTAGTATTGAGTGAAGAAATTCGGTGGAGAGAATCAAGTAAAGTATCAACCTCTTCGGCTTTACACACAGAATCTAGAGGGAGAACTTCAAATAGAAATTCAAATCGTGGTAGATCGAAATCTAGAAAGGGCAAATCTAGATCGGGAAAGAAAGATTTCAAATGTTATAATTGCGGCAAGAAGGGTCATTTTAACAAGGATTATCGAGCACCGAAAAAAGATACCGGCACACAGGAATCTGCAAATGTGACCGAGGAAGTAGGTGATGCTATTCAGGGGCATCTTTCCATGCCACCCTATGCTGAGAAATAATGGAAAACTACGTCAGTGGTGATTTCGGGACGATTCATTTAGCTAATGATGATATTTTGAAGATTGTGGGAAAAGGAGACATCCAATTAAAGTTGCCAAATCAGACTACCTGGAAGTTGCAAGAAGTGAGACACATTCCTGGCCTCAAACGAAACTTGATTTCGGTAGGATAGCTTGATGAAGAAGGATATTGTACAACTTTTTCAAGTTGTGAATGGAAGATTACCCAAGGAGCACTCATCATTGCTCGTGGAAAGAAGTCTGGTACTATCTATGTAACCTCAAATTTAAAAAATATCATTGTAGCAGCAAATGTTGATGGAAAATCAAACTTACGGCACCAAAGGCTTGGCCATATGAGCGAGAAAGGGATGAAGACACTTCTGTCAAAGGGGAAGCTGCCAGATCTGAAAAGTTTAGATGTTGGCTTATGTGAGGACTGCATCTTTGGGAAACAGAAGAAGGTCAGTTTTGCAAAGATTGGCAAGACACCAAAGGCAGAAAAGTTAGAGTTGATTCATACTGATGTATGGGGACCATCCCCAATTCCATCTCTTGTAGGCTCATTGTATTATGTCACTTTCATCGATGATTCTATAAGGAAGGTGTGGGTTTATTTTTTGAAGAAAAAATCAGAAGTCTTTGATACCTTCAAAAAATGGAAGGCCATGGTAGAAAATGAGACTGGTTTGAAAATCAAGCGGTTGAGGTCTGATAATGGAGGAGAGTACAGAAATACTAGATTCAGAGAATTTTGTGCAAACAATGGGATTAAGATGGAGAAAACAGTTCCCTTGACACTGCAGCAAAATGACGTAGCGGAGCGCATGAACAGAACTCTGAATGAACTTGCCAGAAGTATGAAGATACATGCCGCCTTGCCGAAGATGCTATGGGCTGAAGCTGTAAACACCGCAGCCTACCTGATCAATCGTGGACCCTCAGTTCCCTTGAATGGTGGAATACCAGAAGAAGTTTGGAGCAGAAAAGAGGTAAACCTTTCGCACTTAAGAGTGTTTGGTTGTATTTCTTACGTACACATAGCCTCTGCTAAAAGAAGTAAACTTGATGCTAAGTCTAACAAATGTGTTTTTGTTGGATATGGTGGTGATGAGTTTGGTTACCGGTTTTGGGATTATGAAAATTGGAAGATCATCAGTCATATTCAATGAAAATGTTATGTACAAAGACAGGTCAACGGTAAAACCAAACAGCTCCAATACAAATGCTGAAACAAAGAAATTTGCTGAGTTTGAGGAGATTTCTGGAAATGATGTTCAAAATAGTCCTAAAGCAGTTCAAGAAGAACCAGGCACGCCAGAACTGAGACGCTCCTCAGGAATTCCTAAACCAACTCAGCGTTATTCGCCTTCTTTGCATTACTTGTTGCTAACTGACAGTGGAAAACCAGAGTGTTATGATGAAGCTATGCAAGTGGAGAATTCAATCAAATGGGAGTCTGCCATGAAAGAAGAGATGAACTCACTAATGGCAAATCAGACGTAGGAATTAGCTGAACTATCACCGGGTAAGAAAGCACTCCATAACAAGTGGATTTTCAGGATCAAAGAAGAACACAATGGAAGCAAGTGCTACAAAGCGAGATTGGTTATCAAAGGCTTTCAACAAAAAGAAGGTGTTGACTACAATGAAATTTTCTCTCCAGCCGTGAAGCTGACTACAATCAGACTGGTGTTGAAAATTGTAGCTGCAGAAAATTTACATCTTGAGCAATTAGATGTAAAAACAACTTTCCTTCAAGCTGATTTGGAGGAAGAAATCTATATGAGGCAGCCAGAAGGCTTCATTAAGGCAGGCAAGAAAAACTTGGTATGCAAGTTGAAGAAAAGCTTGTATGGTTTAAAACAAGCTCCTAGGCAGTGGTATAAGAAGTTTGACAGTTTTATGGGTAGCAGTGGTTTCACAAGATGCCAAGCAGATCATTGCTGCTACATCAAAAAGTTTGATAACAGCTTCATTATTTTGTTATTGTACGTTGATGACATGCTCGTTGCAGGTTCGGATATGCAAGAGATTAAAAATTTGAAGCAAAAATTGTCAAAACAGTTCGCAATGAAAGATCTGGGTGCTGCAAAACAGATTCTTGGAATGAGGATCAAGAGAGACACGAAGTCAGGGACTTTGGTGTTATCACAGGCTGAGTACATCAAAAAGGTACTCTCTAGATTCAACATGCAATATGCTAAACCGGTGAGCATACCTTTAGGTGTTCATTTTAGACTCTCCAAAGAACAGTCACCGAAGACGGAGGAAGAACATAGACACATGGTGAAAGTGTCGTATGCCTTAGCAATGGGAAGTTTGATGTATGCCATGATTTGTACCAGACCAGATATTGCTTAAGCAGTGGGAGCTGTTAGTAGGTACATGAATAATCCAGGCAAGGTACATTGGGAAGCAATCAAATGGATCCTTAGATATTTGCGGGGTACCTCAAACAAGGCACTTTGTTTTAAAAGTGGAGATATGACATTAACAGGATATGTGGATGCTGACTTAGCTGGAAATGTTGACATCAGAAGAAGCACTACTGGGTATGTCTATACTTTAAGAGGAACGATAGTGGGTTAGGTTTCTCAGTTGCAAAAGGTAGTTGCTCTTTTCACAACTGAAGCAGAATATATGGCTGTCACGGAAGCCAGCAAGGAAATGGTTTGGCTACAAGGTTTCTTAGAGGAATTGGGCAAGAAACAAGAAAACAATATCTTATATTGTTTTCTTGAAAAAATTCTGGAAGATGGGATTTTGAAACTTGAAAAGATTAGTGGAGCTCAAAATCCGGCAGACATGTTAACTAAGATGGTGACTACTGACAAACTGAAGCTGTGTTCAGTTTCAGTTGGACTTCTAGAATAAAAAGACAGAAAAAGAACTGTTGCATTGATCGAGGTGTCAAGACAAATTGAAATCTGTCTTCAAGTGGGAGATTGTTAGTCAAAGGCAGGAGCCAAAAATGGTTGCTGCCTAACTTTGTCATGGTTAGGCAGCAGCAGCCATTAGGCCACCTAACCTTAACATTTGAGGTTATTGGAGGCCTATATAAGGCCTCCTCCATCCCATAGCATATACAATATATACAACAAAATTTTTTTGAAAGATTAAAGCTTAAAGAGAAAAGCTTTAGTGAGAGAAAATTGAGAGTAATTTTTTTGTGAGTGTTGCATAATTTCTCCCTTCAATAAAAGATCTGCATCAGCTCAGGAGACGTAGACATAATTGGCCGAACTCCGTTATCAAATTGTGTGTTATTCTTCCACTTTTATTTCACTTTCCTACTAATATGGTTTTTAGGAAAAACTGAATAATTTCCCAACACAACTGTGGTGAAAGAGGAGTGTAGTTAACTTATACTTGATTCTATGCGGCTGCTCCCTGTGTGCTTCCTTTCCCTCTTTTCTTCGCTCAGGATGGATTCCCAGATTAAGTATGCTTTGGTTGTGAAGATCATGCGTCGAACTGGATCTAGGGGGCAAGTGACACAGGTTAGAGTTAAGTTTCTTGATGACCAGAATCGGTTCATCATGAGGAACGTGAAGGGACCGGTGAGAGAGGGGGATATACTCACTCTTCTCGAGTCTGAGAGGGAGGTTAAAAGGCTCCGTTGATTGTTCCATAATCAGATGCATTGTTGTTTACTATGAGATTCTCTTTTTAAAACTTTAGGTGTTCTCAAGAGCTTCTTTAGACTTTATTCAGTTTCTGTGCACCCTTTCCTTTGATCAAGTTCCGAATTTTGATTTCTGGGTATGGTTTTGTTATGTTGGTAATTGAATGTACATACCTAAATTTGTGCTAAAGAGGAGCGCAGTTGTCAGGAGGCCAAAAGTAGAGAATTGCATTAGCAAGGGCAATTCTAAAGAACCCAACAATTCTTCTTCTGGACGAGGCAACGAGTGCTGTGGATAGTGTGTCAAAAAGCTTAGTACAAGAAGCATTGGAGAAGTTGATGGTTGGTAGGATGTGTGTGGTAGTTGCTCACCGCTTGTCTACCATACGGAAGTCAAACTACTCCATAGATGTGATTAAAAATGGAAAAGTTGTTGAAGAAGGGTCACATTATGATCTTCTGGGTATTGGACGTGCGGGGGCTTACTGCTCTCTAATTAACGTACAAAGAGTTCAATCCAATTACAGGTGAACAAATACCACTTTCATATTCAAATATGGACTTAAATGCAGGTTTCCGACTTTCATGTCACTGATGAGGGAGGAACCTTTGTATGAAATGGTTTGTCTTCTTCCTGCTGAGGGAGGAACCTTTGTATGAAGTGGTTTGTGATCGTACTCTTTGCACGTTTATGCATGTTCAAGTGAACACACTTTTTAACCAATAAAATTCTAGAATGTCCAAAATGCTTGGAAATCAAGTACAACCAAGGTCATTGGTACAATCATACTTGGTCTTTGTGCTAACTTATGGGTGCCAATTTTATAAAATATGTGAAAAATAAGTAAGTAGTGATTATTCATCCTCAAAATTTTCACACAAATTCAAATAAATTTTTCCGCTCACCAAGACTGTAAAATCCGCGTCTGGAAGATGACGAAAGCGAAACTGTACAAGCTCTCTACTGTTCTCCCCACAGTTGAAGACCGTCTACGTCAGTTCTTGCTCCCGAAGAACTACGTTGTTGTCCGACACCACAAGAAGCTTCTCTGGATTGAGCACGCCGACGCCATAATTGGACTTGGCATTAGTAACGGTTTCATTTACTCGGTCTCATGGGATAAGTACTTTAAGATGTGGAGTGCAGAGGATCTTTGGTGTTTGGAGTCAGTCAAAGCGCATGACAATGCGATCAACACCATGGTTATGTCCACCGATGGTACGGTTTACACCGGATCAGCAGACTGTAGGATTCGGGTTTGGACCAAACCAGTGAGGGACAAGAGACATTTGTTATTGCCACCTTGGAGAAGCATAAATTGGTGGTTAACGCTTTGGCGCTAAACAATGACGGATCGGTGTTGTTCTCTGGGGCTTGTGACCGTTCAATTTTGGTTTGGGAGAGGGAAGACAGTGCCAATCACATGGTGGTGAGCGGAGCGTTGAGAGGGCATAAGAAGACAATCTTGAGTTTGATCTATGTCTCTGATTTGTTGTTTAGTTGGTCTTTTGATCGGACGGTGAGGATTTGGTAAAGAGGGCATGATGATAATTATTGTTGTTTGGCAGTTTTGGAGGGACACCATAAGCCAGTCAAATCGTTGGCTACAATAAGGGAGGACGAAGCCAACAATGTCGTTTCAGTCTACAGTGGGTCTCTTGACGGTGAAGTCGAGGCTTGGCGAGTTACAATGTCCAGAGCTTGTAGTCCCATCTCGTGCACTCCAATGGAATTTGTGAAAAGTTAATACTAGTAACTTAACTGAAATTTTAGGGTGTTGTTACATATTTTTTTAGTTATTATTTGTAATTAGAAAAGAGTGAGTTATTATGTAGTTGAAATGAAGAGTTAGTTTGTTTTATACCACGAGAGAATAAACCAAATTTAAAATGGAGTGCCTCAAATTACAACTAACGTATAAGGATGGATACCTCAACTATGATAAAGTATACAATAAGAAATCTGAACATTATAAAGTAGTGTGGAACTATACTAATTTTTGGCCAAACTTGTTTAAATTGTAACTAATTTGTTACTTTAGTTGAGGTTTTTATTTATTTATTTTTAATTTTCAAATTTTGTATAAAGCACGAAATAGCGTCAGAAGCATTCATAATCAATTTCCTTTTTATATACATATTTTTGAATTAATTTTAAATGAAATTGAATATTTCACAAAATTTGAAAATTATGATGGTTTAAATTTCAATTAGATCATATTAATATAACATCGAATAAATAATGAAAATTAACTTGAAAAGTGAAACTAAATCAAATATATATGATAAATTTTCAAAAATATTTGGTTAATAAATAAAATATTATTCATTTTTATTTAATCTCTATTTATATTTACTATTAACTAAAATAGACTAAATATTTTATATAATAATAAAAATAATTAAATAAATAAATAATTTTACCGATTAATAAATAAATGAATTTTTTACATATTACAAAAGAAAAGTATTACTTAATTAATTATGTATGCATCATGTTTAGCTTAAATGAAATAGCATTAAATCATAACCAAAAGTAATGATGAATAAATATTGTAATATTTATAAAAATTAAAAACTAATAATATTAATGTTAATTATCAAGCCAACTTTTTGTTTTCTTAAAATAAAAATGTCACCACGAGAATTGGGAAGTTACACTAAACAAGCCCAAGGGCCCGAGAGTTGTTCAGATTCTCTATTAAACACAACTTTGCCCAAGGCACTTTTCATTGCTTTTCTCGAGGGACCATGTATGCTTGATTTTGTTAAACACAAAAAGTAATAAGAAACCTCCAAAGCAAGTTATTGGACGTGAGCGTATAAATCATATACTCCTGTAAGGACTAATCTGGTCTGTATTATTTATTATGCAGAACGTGTAAGAGAAGTTTATAGTTTTGGTCCTTGTCCCTGTTTTAGCTATGTAACACTGGCATTATAGAAGCGAACACATGAAGCTGCTTAAGAGGCAGTCTCCATGAAATTAGGTTGGATTACTAAATCTTATAATAGGGTTAGTCAAGACGTAAGGAGTGCCAATCACAAAGCTTAGATCCTGGAATGCTTATAACAAGGAAGGAGGAAGAAAGAGACATGTTATTAAAATTTGTTTACAAAATTGGCATCATGACAACATAGAACTCTCTGGTTGGGTTGGGTAACCTGCATTGCATGTACTATGTAGGAGAGTGCAAGATTTTTGTAAAGTGAAACACACCACAACTAGTCGTCACTTTTTATTTATTTATGCATCTAGTTCATATCTTCCTGGACTCCATGAGTTAAATAATAGCCTGTGAAATATATAAGAAATTCGCTATGATTGTTATGTGTTAATAAATATATAAAACTAATTAAGTTGGCCTCACACAACAGCTTAAGTTATTGTAGTAAAACGGTCGCTTAACATAGTATCAAAGCCTCTGTGATCAAGTAGTCATGAGTTCAAATCCTACCACCCACTTATTATCTAGCACAAGGTAGAGTGGACCTGTGCAAGTTTCAAGCTCAAAAAACTTTCACTTGAGAATGTGTTATTAAATAAGCCGAGCACTCGGAGTTCGACAGACGTCTGACCTCGGTCGCTACTTAGGTGTTCCTCTGCTTCATGAGCGAGTCAACAAACGGACTTATCAACACATCCTTGACCGAGTTCAACAACGCTTGTCAGGTTGGACAGCTAACCTTCTATCTCTCGCAGGCCGCACCACTTTGGTCCAGTCAGTCATAGCTGCACTCCCTAGTTATACCATGCAGACAGTCCGTTTACCCCGCAAGCTTTGCGATGAGCTTGAAAAACTGATGCGTCAGTTTATCTGGAGCTCTTTCAATGGAGGCAAACGTATTCCCCTTGTCAGCTGGGAGGATGTTTGCCAACCCAAAGCTACGGGCGGATTGGGAATTCGACGTATCCGTGCCACCAACGATGCCTTTCTAGCGAAATTAGGCTGGACTCTGATTGCCAATCCTTCTGCGTTATGGGTCCAAGTCCTCGCAGCGAAATACAAATTTAACGTCTACAATCCCCCCACCTCTTTTGAGGCCACCGGCGGGTCCATGATATGGCGGAGCATTAAGGCCACTTGGCACCTCGTTATTCAGGGTATGCAGTGGAGCGTCGGGGATGGCGCCCGGATCAAAGTTTGGCTCGACCCTTGGCTTCCCAGATCAGGACCCCTTACCACCCATGTCATATCTCCCATTCCTGATCCCATCCTCCACTCCTGCGTTCACGATTTCGTGGAATCTGACGGTACTTGGCGATGGGACGTGTTTCAATCTCATCTTCCGCCTTCCATTTGTCGTTTAATAGCAGGGACTCTTCCCCCGCAACCCTGCTTAGGTCCAGATAAACTGATATGGGGCCCCTCCGACTCTGGTCAGTTTACCGTGGCTTCTACATACGATATGATCATGGACACCAATGCGCACCCGGTTCAGGAAGACTGGAAGGTCATCTGGCATTGGAAAGGCCCTGAACGTATTCGTGTTTTCCTCTGGCTCCTGGCAAAGGACCGGTTACTCACGAACCAGGAAAGAGTGCGACGTCATTTCACACTGGACGGCGATTGTGCGCATTGCCTGCAGGAGGAAACCTCGTTGCATGTCGTGCGCGACTGCGCTAAAGCCCGACAAGTATGGAATAGCTTCCCTCCTCACATCGTCTCGCATGCCTTCTACACTATGTCCCCGAGGGAGTGGCTCACTCACAACCTCCAATCTCACCGACATACAATGGGGCATGACTGGTCCATCCTATTTGGCATTACCTGCTGGTT
>JAOTAY010000171.1:97252-109411 GCA_025629805.1 Erythroxylum baracoense | reverse complement strand
CTCCTGGGAAGTCCTGCGGAAAAACAAAACCGTGAGAGCGCGAGGCCCGAGAGGCCGAGGCTTAAAGCGGACAATATCTGCAAGCGGGTGGTCTGGGCTGTTACACACATCCACATCTAAACAACCTTCTTTAAAGTAGTTGTCATCTTATTCAAAGTAATCTATCATAAGTTCATCTTGTATGTCATTCCTTTTTTCTGTTATATGTTGCAAACTTGCTCTTGATTATTTTCTTTAATTTTCACTTTTAAATGAAGCTGCTAAATCCCTAGAAAATTCCAAATCTTCTTTACCTAAATCATAATCATGCCCCCTTACAACAACAAATAAATTCTCGTCTTGTTCAACTAGATCAGCTTTATTGTCATTTAAACTTACAACTTCTTGCTTAGCTACATCTTCATTTATGGGCTACATGACAGTAGACTAAGTGACATTAATGGGGACATCATCTGTAGTCCTAATAATAACCTCCACATTAACATCATCATTAAAAGGTTGTTTTAAATGTGAGAAATTAGATCCATGATAAACATAAATCTTTATTACTTTTTATTCTTTAATTAGATTACATATTTTCATCACACAATCATCACTCTTATCTACCTCCATCAACCCATTTTTTAGACTAGCTTTTAGAACCCTATATATAAACTTATTTGCTTTTAGAGTCTTAACATCCTTTATGAGCATCCTCTCAAGGTTCCAATAAAACAAAACCTATTTTACCCCATCTTTTAATATCTCCACCTATATATACAACATCTTCCCCAAAGATAAAACTTTTCATTATAAAACATAGTTAATTTTCCTTCTTAACCATCCATCTCTATTTACCTGCATACAAATATGTATAATTTTTTAGCATCTAATTAAACAATCACAAAATTGATGTAAAATAAAAAAATTCATTTAATAAAGATCTTATACAATCAATCAAACTTTTGTAAAAAGATATGAGCATACATTTTTCAAATTAGTTGTTTCCGAAGTAACAGGATACTAGAGCAACTTAATCTTCCATTAGACTTTAGTCTTCTGAAAGAATAACTTATTTAACCATCTCAACTTCACCAAATTCTACAAGACTAAGTCCTTTTTTATCATAACCAATTTATACAAGTGAATACAAATAATTAAGAAAGAATTGGTAGGGAATTTATACTTTGACAGTTATGATCACAAAAAAGAAACCAAAGGTGTAAGTCCAACCTACCCATATGTCAAGATTAATTTCTATCATCATCATCAATACTAAAACAATTATAATTATAATTGGCTATCCATAAATATCACTGTAATTGTACCTACTTAAGATCAGGTTGTATTAGCGAGGAAAGAATAATTATACCTATATACATCACACATTCTTAAAGAGCCTATTAAGACTAAAAGCTAGAGTGCACATTCAATATCATCATGAATCATTCTTAAAGTACAAATGGCGAGCCCTATGGCCAACTTATATGGTAGAGTAAAAACATTTACAATTATCTTCATATCTAAGCTTATGTTTATATAATCATTCAATACAATTTACTTATGAACCTATTTGGTCTTCTATTTAAGTCATTGTTTTTAAAAATGTCCTCAATTTACTTTGTGTGTCCTCTCATACAATTCTAAAAAAGTTAAAAGGAATATGTAGAAACAAATACTCTTTAGATTATGAATAAGCAATGCATGACATAAGCATTAAGTTTTTTTTTAAAAACCATTCAGGATTAAGAAATGATTGATGTCTTCATAAATGACTAGACATCGATCTTACACAGCACAAAATAAAAGGTTAAAAAAATTTATCTAACTTTTTTTTACTTGTTGCTTGATTGCCATGTGTCCACTATTTATCTAACTAATTATTAAATATTTTATTAAAATTAAAATATAAAGCATAATTTCTTATTCTATTCTTTATATTTCAACGTGTTTTTTGCTTAGCGAATTATCAGCTCAGAAATCACGTATAATGTTCAAGGTTTGGTTATGAAGACAAGAGGCCATGCATTCATAATAGCCTTAAACCCTTATATATGATCATAGTTATTATTACTAACTTCATGAGTACACAGTTATCCAAAAAAAAAATTATGAGTACACAGGTTTCAGTAATATGAGTTTTAACACATATTATGTTTATTAAACCCATAAGACCTACATATATGCGTCATCACTAAGAAAGAAGATGAAAAATGAGAAACGAGAAACGATAGGACACCTGAATCTACCAGTGTCTAATTGGAATCCAAGGTAGTGGAAGTTTTTGGACCTTGTATATGCTACATTCTTTGGACAAGTGATTATTGTTGGGAGAAAAATACATAACTCTCTAAAAGATCAACAAAATATTAATGACGAGAAAGAACTCTCCTTATTGCAATAGCAGCAAAATATGGGAATAAGAAACTAATGATGAAATAAACACCAAGATTTAATGTGAAAAACCCTCCAGTGTAGAGGAAAAAATCACGGGATAAGCCGACAAATAAATCCACTAAATCCAATAAAGATTTACAGAAAAAGTTGATCTCTCACCCCCAAAACAGCAATTTGTCTAACAAAGTTTTAGGACTGAAACCAAAGTTGATATCACAATCAACAAACTCTCAAACTAATCCCAAAAATAGTCAAATAAGGATGAGAATTTAATCCTTTTCTCCTTCTCTCTGTTTTCCTTACTTTTGGACGTTATAATTGCACGCTATTTTTTGTGTAGAGTAAGGCCTAAACGAGTTGTTTATAGGCACCTCTGACTTGATAGCTAATTCAAAATCCTAATTGAACTCAACTAGCTAGATCACTTCTTATCCTAATTAGACTACATGACTTTATCTGATAAGATGACATCCCATCTAAACAGTACTCTATTTGATAGGATTTATCTATATCATAAATAATAAGATAAGAGATTACATCTATCTAGGAATGATACATCCATATCCATGAATAACTCTACTATCTTTAGATAATCCTCCCATATAGTCTTTATATTTTAGAGTTGATGTATATCTACTGTGATCTTATCTGCCAATTCATCCAGGATCTCAAAATAGGGTTGGACACTCAATAGTCTCCCCCTCCAGCCCAAATATGGGAAGGAAATATTATTCTCTATCATCTACTTGAGATACATACCAATAAGCTCACTGCAAAGCTCATTCTTATTTCTGAGAACTACTTTAGTCAACATATCAGCACCATTAAAATTTGTATGAAACTTCTTCAATATTAGTTATTTCTCTTCTATTACGAACCTAAACTAATGATATTCAACATTTTCACAAAATGCAACATCTTGCACATTCTCAGGCTCCCCTCACCAATAAGTAATAGGTATTCAGAATTTCGATACCTTCTAGAAAACCTTTTCTCCCTTATCGATCTTCAAAGTTGTGCTTTGTCAGTTAGTCGATCCAATTGCTCCCTTTACTCGTTATCTTCAATAGGGTTACAAACATCTGAATGCACCAACCATAATAACTCCAACTTCTTTACAGATCCTTTCTTGAAAGAGACTTCACGCTACTTTTAAACAATTGTGAGTACTTAATTGAGATAAGGGATTTTCCAGCTGACAATTTTAATCCCTTCTCACTCATGTGTCCCAACCGTTGATGCCACAGATTTAGTGAAGATTCCTCTTCGATTGTGTATAGTTCTCTACTACCACACAACTTTAAGTGTGTCTTGTATAGTAAGAAACATAACTCTCCTCGGGCTACTATCATTGAAACTTTGAAAGTTTCCACTTCCTATCCCTAAAAGTGTGTTAAAACCCTGCTTGATATAACACATTCACTGATAATAAATTCAACATTAGATCGGGGATGTGTCGTACATCTATCAAGGTTAGTAAGAATTTGATGTTTGTTTGAACTCAGATATCACCCATACTAATTATCTTTGTAGAACTTTGGTTTCCCATGTTGACAATCCTAAAATCTCCACTCTAATAGCTTAAGAAGTACCCCTTTTTTAGAATACAATCATAAGATGCTCTCATATCAATCAGCCATTTCGAACTAACATTGGTAATATGGAAGCATTCACTAGTTGTATAAACTAGTGACACGTCATCATCCATATTTGAAGTAGTTGTAGCTATACTCTTATCATCATCATCATCATCATCTTAATGAGTTCCTTTTTTGATCCCTCTTTGACTTATAGCAGAACCTTTTAATGTGTCCTAGCTTGTAGCAATAATGACATGTCTTTATGTTTTTGTCACCTTTAGACTTTAAACTATTTTTAGACTTGCCACAACCATTGGGACCCCTACTTTTGTTCCTTCCCTTGCTTTTTGTCACAAAAACCTACATATTGTTAGCTCCAATCTCCTTTCTTCTTATTTCTTAATTAAATATACTCTTTTTTATTACATCCAAAGAGAGCATACCTTTAAAAGCTGAGTTACTGATCATCACCGCTAACATTTCCTAGCTATCAGATACGAACTCAATAGGAGCAAAGCTTGTAGCTCATCATCAAGAATGATCTTCATAATTATAAGCTTGTTGATTATGTCCTAAAAATCATTTAGATGCTTTGACATTGATTTCCTAGCTTTCAACTTCTAAGTCACAAGACTCTTAATCAGAGAGGCCTTGTTATGAGCATTCTTCCTTTCATATAGACCTTCTAGCTTCTTCCATAGCTTAAAAGGATCTATTTCTTGAGACGTATGGTTGAATATACTGATATCAATCTATTGTCTTATAGTGCCTAGAATTTTTTGCTTCATCTTTTCCTATTCTTTGTCTAACATCTTTTCAGGTTTTGAAGAAACATTATCCTTCACACCTTTATTCATTAGGATCAAAGAGATCCTTACAATATATAATGTCCTCCATTGTGGGCCTCCATATCTAGTAATTTGATGATATTAACTTGACCATAGAGTTGTTTCCACCTTTCATTGCGATGGCTTTGATACCACTTATTAGGAGATAAATACACAACTCTTTAAAATATCAACCAAATGTTAACAACAAAAAATAACCATCCTTATTGCAGTAGCAGAAAATATGAGAACAAGAAACTAGCGATAAAACCAAAACCAAGATTTAATATGAAAACCTCCAGTATAGAGGAAAAAATCACGAGATAAACTAACAAATAAATCCACTAAACTCAGTAAGGATTTACAGAAAAAAATTATCTCTCACCCCCATAACAACAAGTTGTCTCACAAATTTTTAGGGTTAAAATCAAAGTTCATATTGCAATCAACAACCTCTCAAACTATCCCTAAAAATAATCAAACAAGGATAATAATCTAACCCTTTTTTCCTCTCTTTGTTTTTCCCTCACTTTTGAATGTCGTGATCGCACTATCCATCTCTTGTGTGAGCAAGGCTCAAATGAGCTATCTATAGGCACCTTTGGCTTGATAGCTAAGTCAGAATCTTAATTGAACTCAACTAGCTAGATCATATCTTATCCTAATCAAATTACATCAAATTATCTAATAAGACGACATCCCCATCTAAATAAGACTCTATCTGATAGGATTTATCTACATCACAACTAACAAGATAAGAGATTACATTTATTCCTACATCTATATCCATAAAGAACTTTACTATCTTTAGATGATCCTCCTATATAGCATTTATCTTTTAGAGCTAATGTATATCTACTGTAACTTATCCTTCATATCATCTAAGATCTTAAAATAGGGTTGGACACTCAACAATTGTCATTTTCCTTTTAGTTTTCACTATACTCTACTACTCTCTCGTGGCCTTCGGTCGCCAAATGTTGCTTCTCTTAAGGTTAGATCCACGTCAGCGATAATGCTTGGTCGAGCTGATCAAGGTTGGGCGTCATCCATTGCCAATTGAAGTATGTGGTGCTGATTCTGTGATCACATTGGCGTATGAAGATCCCAGACACAACAGTCAGGGAAATGAATGTCTTCAGAGAGTGTCAATGCTTGTTACCCTATAAAACCCATCTTTGCTTGATTTGTTTACCTAATGGATGTAAAATTCTTGTTCATTGGACTAAAAGTTTGCATAAGGTGTTCTTTTTCTGTAATTGGAATTGATTTTTTTTATGTGTGTTATCAATTTTAGGGAAATGTAATTGGAGTTGTTCATTAGCCTGAAGTATATTAAGGGAAAAGCAGATGGGTTAATGGAGAATAAAGAAAAAAAGGTTTTATGTTTTAAAATTTAACAAAATAATTAATAATTAGTTAGATAAATAAAGGCATGGTAGTAATGTATCATCCACATTAATGAGAAACTTAACGTCATATTATTTTTATAAAAAATTAAAAGTTTAGATATTTTAACGTCAGTTTTTAAAGTTTGAGTATCATAAAATTGAGATAATATTGAGTTTTTTAATAATTTACTCTTCTAATAAATTGTTAGTTTGGTTCAAATTTAATTTATTTAGTTTGAGTTTAAGAACTATATTGAATCATTATATAAGTATTATTTGATTGGTATAAATTTAATATTTATGCTACATATATTTGGTAGTTATTTTTTAACTGAAGTTTAAAAGAAAGTTTTTATGAAAAATTGAAGACCAAGAATCTTTTTCAAAAAATTTAAAAATTAAAAATTAAAAATTTTTAAATTTTTGTTTCTTTTACCCAATCATAAATATATTCTCCTATAAAACTTTTAAAGACACCTATTACTTAGCACTACTATTGTTGGTAGATGTGGTAGCAACATAGAGTTTATTGTCCTCTTTATTTAATACCATCCACCCCTGTTATGTGAATCGACGTATTTCTTTCTTTTAATATGCCCTTTATGTATTTCAACAAATCTTTAGATAATAATGTTGGCATGGTGTTGAAGCCAATTGAAATTTTCTTAATGGAAATATTTATTATGCAAATACCAAAGTTTCTTTAAAGATTCTGTTTGCTCATAATTAAGAGGATACTATGTATTGAGTTGATATGATTTTTCTACAAATATAACTTAAAGTAGGGACTATTCCTGAACACACCAAACATGGTCTCTCATTAGGGATGGCACGGGGGGAAAGCAACAATTGTAGCTAAAGAAAATCAAGGAGATATTTTGTACCTAAACTATTGGTATAGACGAAATCATTTTTAACATTTCCAATGCTTCGTTAAGATGTCATCATCATCATACCAAGTCCGAATCCCACGTTAATGTGAGGTCTTGGGAGGTTTGATAGTATGCAACCTTACCCTACAAAGTATAGAAGTTGTTTCTAGTAGACCCACATGCAAACGTGACAATGAAAAAAATGATGTAGGTTAAAAGAGTAGATATGTAAAATTGATATGTTAAAAGAGTAGATAAATAAAATTAAAATAAATAAATAAAAGAAAATACTTGATATGGTATGCTAATAAAATCTGGTTCCAAAAGAGTGAGGTTGACTTCTTCGATGTGCAACTCAAAAATGTTTTCTTTTATTATTGTTACTCATTTTTTTATGCTAGCTTCGTTAAAAATGTTTTGTTTTGCATATGACATCCTAAGAAATAAGGTGTAACTTTTTTATTTTGATTCCTCCTCACAAAATCTCACAAACCTCCTTGGAAATTTTCAGTCTTTGTAAAATTCCCTTCCTTCCAAAAATATACAATTCACTAGTCATCCTACCAATTTGTTTTTAACCTTTTCTATCAACCTGTTGTTTGTAGCTTTGGTAACTTGGAGTGGTGCAAAGAAACTCCTAAATATCATCTCAGAATATTTTTTTGGAAATTTATCATCTCAAGATATTGGTGTATTACATCTTTACATCTGAGCTTAAAATATTCTTATTTTATCTTATGATATTAGTTGAGAATCACATCTTGGACTTATGAAAATTAATTTTCAGTCCCGAGTTAAGAAAGCAAGTTTGGAGCCACTTCAACGTAATCTCCATTTAAGTTGGAAAAGCCTCTCTAAAAAGAAGAAGAATATCCATAAAAAACAGAAGTGAGAAATGGCTAAACTACTTCCATTTATCTTGAGGGGCTTCTAATGCTAGTCTTTCACTTCAATGAGCATTAAGTTTCTAAGTATTTCCATACATAAAATAAATTAGGTGATAAAAATGATCACATTGGCACAATCTTCTTGAGAGTTTGAACTTCTTAACCTTATCCTCTATATATGATATGTTGAATGTGATTGAGGAAAGAAGATAACTAATAAGGATAATGAACTATTTTAGTTTCCTATTTTCTTTAAGAATATTGAATACAAACTACCACTTAACTTTGTCATATGCCTTTTCAACTGATAGTTTAAAGTTATACATAATTTGTTACTTATAACTTTAAACTATCAGTTAAATCTTACTTAGTGGAATATAATTTGTTAAATCTTAACTTTATTCATTCATTTTTTTACATCAATTCACCATCAACATGGAATAATAAGCTACTTATTAAGCTAAAGTCTAAACTCAAGCTATGTTAAAATTATATACATGGTCACATCATTCAATTCAAGCATCATTCTTATGACCATTCAATTACATTTAAACTAGACTACTTATTAGTGACCATAAAGTAATATAAATGTAAAATAAATCATCTTAATTTTTATTTTTATTTTCTTATAATTGTAGTCAAAGTGAATTCCTCCCCTACACTTAAATTACACATGATCCTTTATGGATAATAAAGATAAATAAAATTTTTCACATTAAAGATATTGCTATGATATAAATTTGCGAGAAACATCAATAATTGAATACCTAGCATAAAAAACCAATAAAGAACATAAAAATACAAAAATATGAAAGATGTTATAAGCAAAATTAAAAAAAAACATATGGAACAAAAAGAAAAGGAAATGGATATCATTAAAACAAATGAAAGTATATAAAAACAAATGATCAACGATGAAGATTTTAGAAAATTCTTGGTATCATTGAAAATCCAACATATTAGAAATAATTGGTTATGCTTTCTTCCAACTAATCCATATGTCAGCCTTACATCATGAGGAGTTTTAAGTGCTCTTGTTACGTTTGGAGGAGTATGATTTATTATTGATTTAGTTGATTAACTGTCCTCTTAATTATTTCTCAAATTAACTATTGAGGTATCAACTTAACATCCTCAAGCTTTTATTCCTCTACTTCTTGTTGTCCTGCAACTATTGGTGGTTGCGCCTCTCTCTTGTATTCCGTGTTAGCCTCTGTTATTAGATCATCACTCCTAAACTCACCACCTTTGATACTCGACTAACATATAAGCTCTCCTAACCTTCTTTACTAGTCTTATATACCTCATTAATTCAAGGTTAAAGGGATTGTACATGCTAATGTCAACTCAGAGAGGTTATGGAATACTTGTAAGTTCTTGGCAAGGTAGGTTATATATGATATTCTATATATTTTCCCCCTCTTCCTTATCCACAATCTTTAGATATTACCAAAACAATGTTCTAAACGGTTGACAAATGATGTGTAAGAAAAATGTATATATTTTCTTAAGTATTTGCTTAATTTTCGTATCAAATTATCTTATTTTACATACTTTTCAATTTTTAAGTAATCGTGTACATTGACCTTCAATGATATTTATCAAAAATTAGATTCCATTTTAAGTAAAAATAAAATAAAATCATAAATTTTAGAGGAACAAAATCTGACCCATCCCTGTGAGCCAATTTATGTCTTATATGAATCAAACAAAGGTGTAGACCTGACTTAGAACATGGTCTAGGGAGAGAACATATGAAATTAAAGAAAATTCATAGAGTAATATGAGTTGAGCTATGACTATTTTAGATACCATACATTATTTTAAAGAGAAATAGGAGGATCCATAGTCTAGGGGCAAAAAGATGCTAAAGATCATTTTTAAATTTCAAGAGAAATAATAAGATCCTTGACCTAAGGTCAAGGGCCTACTAAAAACCATGTCTGTTGGCCCCAGGTCTCAGTCCTTATTTTGCAGTGATAACGCACCAAAATTGGGGGACTTTTAAAATTAAAGTTGTATACATAAAATTAACCTCAGGATAAAAAGAATTAAATTTCTTGGTGGGAGTAAAAACAAATAAATAAATAAAATAAAAAAAGAAGCGTAAAAGTCACAGGCGTGACTTAAAAAAGTCATGGTCGTGAGAACAAAACTCACATCCGTGAGAGGGCTGCGTCGAATTTTGATAAATAGTGGGTTCGTCACGATCGTGCTTGTGCATGATCGCGACTTTCCTACTGTACACACCAACTTTAATTTATCATAACTTTCAATCCCGAAGTCTAAAAATTATAGACTTTATGTCGTTAGAAAGCTAAGAGAAAGATCTACAACTTTTCTGGAGACAATTTTGTCAAATTCTGCCTAGATGAATATAGTTTATTCATTGAAGTTTCAGAACACGTTTTTATTCTCTTATTCTCTTATTCCTCTCATCCGTCAATAAAAACTACTACCTATATCAAAAGAGCCGAATCCAACAAACATAAACCATACATACAAAACTCCCATTAAAATAATTTACCTAAGAAAAATCTATTCAAAAGTCCTCAACAACTATCAACTTTATTTCCAACACAATTGACAGTTAACAAAGAAGAAATTCTGAACATATACAAAAGAGAAGTTCTGCGATGCTTACTGCCATTCATTTCTCAAATAATACATAGTATGTATATTGCTCCAATTACAAACAAAAGTTGCATTAGTAGCATAATACAAAAATATAACGTTAATGCTCATGCTTGATATACTTCTAAAGCTACCAAAAATGATCCAAACTAACTTAGTTACAAATAAAATATTTCTTGGAGATTTGCTGGAGTTTTTGCAAGGATCAATGATCTGTTGATTCTTTACCAGAAGAGTGGAAAATAGTGGGGTGAGCTGGAAGGCTCAGTGACTAATACATTTATAGTCATCGGTGAGGAGCCACACATACACATACAACCAAGCAAATTTGCATATATAGATAATTCCAGTTCACAGAATACATACTTAAAAATTTCAGTCACATAAATCATATCATATATTTTTATTTCCATTCATCATAACAAAACATTTAATAGTATATCATGCTCAACAAATCACACTGAAATGTACAAACAATATGGCTCAAGAGAATCCCATAAAACAGAATGGCGAAACCGAAGTTTATGCTATGAACAGAATGAGTCCATTTTTCAGAGCTCATGTGCCACAAGCCGGCAGTCGAGAGAAGGCTTTAGGTCAACATGCATGTGACGAACAAAATAGTATCTGTCTTACCCGCATAAGCAGATTTCTGTTGTTTACATATTTTATACCATAATCATATTTTCATGCTTCTTAAATTTTATGTTTTTCATCAATACAAAAGCAGCAAAATTCTTACAAAGCAAACATGATATAAAATCACAGAACATTTTTCCACATTCACAATGAATAAAAGCAAACATTTAAGTACACGTACAAGCAAATAATTCGGCTCATCAACATAATGACTATAAACATATTACCCACCTATTTACTTGTAACTCCAAGCTCAAACTTGTCTTTCCTTTTGTTCATGATTTCGACTTTCCTCGATTCCCTTCAAACAAACATATTTTTCATTGAATCAACATACACGAATAGAACTTCCATAAAGCTATATTCTCCAAAAAAATGAGCTCATGCTTAATCTAATCTTAGTTTATCTAAGCTAGAAGAACTAAGATTAAGTTAAAAGTTAATAAGAATTTAAGAACATAAATCTCTTGTTCTTCTTCTTTCTCTCTTCATTTTCAGCACGTAAAAACTTAGTTTTTCTGCTTTCTTCTTATATCAAAATGGAAAGAATAAATAAAGGTTACCTATAAACTCAGCTGAACCTTCTTCTTCCACTTCTTATCTCCTTTATCTTTCTTTCCTTCTTTTTCTTTTCTAGTTCGTTTTCTGCTTCTCTTCTTCTACTTCTTCCTACATTTTTCACGACTCTCGCTCTCTCTCTCTCTCTTTTTCCTAACCTTTTAAACACGTCTCTCTCTTTTCTCTTGTTGTAACATGACTCTCTTCTTTCTCTAGTTTCTTCCGGGTTCTTCTTTTCTTCCTTTTTTTTTACTTCTACACGTCTCTCACGCACGCACCCTTCATTTACTTCTTCTCTTATTAATTCAAGACAACAATTTTTTTTATCTTTCTAAGCTTACCCTTCCATATTTGATTTAATATCTTCTAACTCCTTAACTTAATTCTAACACTTC
>JAOTAY010000171.1:86498-97152 GCA_025629805.1 Erythroxylum baracoense | reverse complement strand
TCGTTGCAGTCCACGTACTTGTTCTCTCTGAAACGTCCGGCCACCGGATAAAACATGGTCAAGGCCTCAGATAAAGAACTTTTAACTCTCTCGCAGGTTTCTTCTTTGTTTGTGCTATTGTCACTTGCAGGATAGTAGAAGAGCCAAGGCATGTACATTGTAATCATCATTTGATCGATGCATGAGAGTTGGTGATATCGGCTGTGTTGGGTTGTGGGAAAAGATGGTTTGACTAGATCTTGGAAGAGTACTTCAACTTCAAACTTCATGTCCTCTGCCATTGAAATGAAGGCTATGGAAAGTCTATCTTTAAGCGGGCCTTTATAAACTAAGTGCAAGTTAATTAATGTTTTGTCGAATTAAGACTAGGACGATAAAGAAACACTGATTAATGGTTAGTGAGGTTCACGCGGAAACTGGAAAAAGTCAAAATCTACGGCCTACTGTGTGCTTTCGCATTGTAATAAAAGACTCGTAGGGTCTTTTGCACTCTTATTCATTAATTAGAAATTTTGAATTTGCTCTTACTCTTTAATTAGAAGTTTTGAGTTTGAGTTCCGAAAATAAAAAGATATATTTAGCTAACACTTTATTCTTTAAAGGATAATTCGGTGTGTGAGTAAGAATTAATCTAAATATAAATAATTTAAAAGTACCTTCTCATAATTAGGATTCTTTTAAAACATTCAATAGGCTAAAAATAAGACCTAAGAATGCTTATAGTAGGTGGTGTTTCTTTTCTTTGATAGTTTCATGATGTAATTCTTTCTTTTTTAGGGCTTCGCCCTTCTTCCTATTTTAAAATAAAAAACAATGGTTTAACTTAAATTTGAAGAAAAATATTTATAAAATCTGAATTTAAAAGTAGATCATTTTAGTGTTGATAATGTCATTAAATTAATGTAGTAAGTGAAATGGCTGCCGGCTAAGGAAAAGAAACATAAACTTCAATTGAAGGTAGAATAACGTATACGTAATGAATTCAATTGTTTTCATCTCTATTGACTTATGTCCTTTCCTAACATGCGCGAAAGCCGCCGAAAAAGGAAACGCGAAAAATATGAAATGATTAAAAATTTTTAGTCATTTTATATTTTAAATGAAATGATTAAAAAATTTAATGATAGTGTTGATATTACAAGTGCCGAAATCAAAAGAATGAGTATAATTCGAATTGATTAAGTTTTAAATTTATTATTTGAATTATTCTAATTAAATTAATTAAAATAATATCATTTTGTTAAACTTAAACATAATTTATTCCGTTTAAGGTGTATTTGTTAATCGATCAAAAGTCCTTTGAATCGTTATTATAATTTATCGTAAACAAGTTCATAATTTCTATAGTTATGTGCATTCACGGTAATTACAATATAATTGACCGATCCACAATTTAAAATTTTGGAAGGAACTATATATTATCCATCCGAAAGCCATGTTATTTGACTTCACCATGGCAGCTTAGACTAAGATAATGAACTTGGTCCCAGTGATTAAAAAAACATGTTGCAAATGAATGTGGTAGTTCCAACTAACCTGCTTTTGGAGGTCCAAAGTTGGATTCAAAAGCCTCTTTCTTTTTTTAGAAAGTCAAGAAATCTAAAGGTGCAAGCACGAGACGTGCTGGATATGAATAATTGGACATAATTGCAAAATACAGGCTTATAAAACCCTTACACGTATACCTTTTGGATCTTTTATATTTTGTTGAGTTAGACAGAGATTGACATTCAAATTGAAAATTTATTAAATTACCAGTATTAAATTTTTAAATGAAATTCTAATACCAATAATTTTCAGTTTTCAAAATCTATTTTATTATTTTAATACCAATAACTTAATTAACAGAGATGTAGCAGTAGCACTTTTCCACTCTTTTTTTTTTCTCATACTAAGTACATGAACAAAATAAAATAACTATATTAATAAATCATTTTCGAAAAGAAGTTTAAAAAAAATGAGAACTTGATGAATACGATATCAATGATGCTAATAATATAAGGGAAATATTAACTTACAATAGTTACATTCTATTTGCAACCAATTTGGAGTAACTTACAATAGTTATATTTTGTAGAGGTAAGGCTGCTTATTATCAGACCTCTCCAGATCTCACTTTGATGCAGGACTCAGATTGGGTGTGATAATAATGAGGAGGACGAGGAGGAGGAGGACGAGGACGAGGAGGACGACGACGACATTATGTTAAATGGTGAAGCTAGAAATTAAAGTTGGCATTAGATGAGCTTGACGAAGCTAGAATGAGATTAGTAAGTATTGAAAAGGATTTGAGAATGTTAAATGGTGACACAGAAAAACTAGAAAAGTTAATGAAAATTGGTAAAGTGAAAGGAGATCTTCAAGGCGTTGGCTATAACGGTGAATGTTTCAAGGTGAATGATGAGAAACATGACATATCCAGATCTGTCCAAAAAGAAACTTCGAGGAAGAATCGAAGGTTTGTACCCACATGTCATTTTTATGGAGTTATCGAGTACATAAGGTCGAGATACTACAAGATGTTACAAATTATGTTTCAAAAGGGTCAAAACCGAAAATCTAGACACTGTCTATTAAATTTCCGGTAGCAACCAATGTTACTGAAGCACTCTTGAGTTAGAAATGGTGAAGTACAAGTACAAAGACGCAGTGAAGGAAAAATAAGAAATTGTCTAGATTCACAATTAGTTACTATTTTTGAAAAAACTTTTCAGACTGAGGATAAGTCAGTTACTTCAGATGAAGAAATCAATCAAACAGTTGATGATCGAGATAATATGACAATGAATAATCCCAAACTTTTCAACTCTCTCATTAGTATGGGTCTCTCTCTCAACTATTTTTCTCACTTTCGAGCATATCTCTCAGTATTTTGAATGATGGTAAATTGTCATCTTGGCGTACGTATGATTCTTCCACTGCACTTACTGTTGATTTTTATGTTCTTTATTCGTTGAGATTGATTGTGTTGAAGGCATTCAGGAGGAGATTTCAAGGTACATATGTGACTATTTGTCTTACTTTTTGACATCTTTTATCCCAAGAGGGAGAAATTTGGATGATTGAATTATTATTACTTTGGATGTTCTTTGGAACTTGATGTTAGATTGAGGAAGAGTTCATATGAATTGTGAATTTGATGTCTATATGTCCAACTATGTGATTTAGGGAGAGCTTAGTATTTGTGACAAATATGCTAAAAAGGGGAGACTGTTAGATATATAGTGTATATATCTACTTATTTTATTTTTGCATTTTTTTATAAATTGGACTTATTAGATTTTTATCATCTTGGATTAAAAAAGAATTATTTGGATAATATTCTAGATAGTATGAAATTTTATCCTGAATAAATGTGTATCTTGATTAGAGGTTTGATTGATTATGGCCATGTGGGCTGAAGGGCATTAATAAAAATTTCTTTATGTAAGTCTTGCTTGATTCCAGGAAAAAGACAGAAGGTATATTGATGTTGTGTGGTGAAAATATGGTTATATAATATTGCTAGATTTTTGGGATGTGGTTTAGGTGAATGTGTTTTTGCGTATACGTACGTGTAGTTTTTGTGAACACCTACGACTGCTGTCCATGTGTGTAGCTTGGGTGTTTTGATTGTGTGGGTGTAGGTCTTTGGTGGTTGAGTGGTGCATGTCTCTATCTTGACAAAAAGGTGAATCATGTGGTTTGCGGTAATTGTGTGTTGGTATGTGAATTAAGTTGTTTTCTAAAAATACGATGGAGGGGCTTTTTGTTAAGAACCTACGGATGGGATGAGAACTTGAGAGAAGCGTGAGTGATTTGTGGTGTGTGCGTAAGTTTTGTAATGGTGCATGATTTTGACGGCTTCTTGTTTTGACATTAAAAGGCTGGAGTAGCACATGGTTGGAAGGGTCTTTCTTCGTATGAAGTGAGGTTGAGAAATAGTGTTAAGGGATGAGTGGTGTCGGCTTAGTAAAGTCTTGGATAAATCTTTTGTACTTCGGTGAAAATATTAATCTGGGTGAGGGCTCCGCAGATGTAGGCAAGGAGTGTCGAACTGCGTTACCAAATTTTTGGTGTCATTTATTATTTTTCTTTTAATTGATTTTTATTTTTATTTGTACCAGAGACGACCACGTAAAATTGAACAGTTTGCAAAATTATTAACCTCTACGGTTTTTCAAATTCGAATTGGTTAAGTTTTAAATTTATTATTTGAATAATTCTAATTAAATTAATTAAAAAAATATCATTTTGTTAAACTTAAACATAATTTATTCCGTTTAAGGTCTATTTGTTAATCGTTCAAAAGTCCTTTGAACTGTTGTTATAATTTATCGTAAATGAGTTCATAATTTCTATAATTATGTGCATCACGGTAGTTACAATATAATTGACCGATCCACAATTTAAAATTTTGGAAGGAACTATATATTATCCATCCGAAAGCCATGTTATGTGACGTCACCATGGCAGCTTAGACTAAGATAATGAACTTGGTCCCAGTGATTAAAAAAACATGTGGCAAATGAATGTAGTTCCAACTAACATGCTTTTGGAGAGCCAAAGTTGGATTCAAAAGCCTTTTTCTTTTTTTTAGAAAGTCAAAGAAGTATAAAGATGCAAGCATGAGACGTGCTGGATATGAATAATTGGACATAATTGTAAATCTATTTTATTATTTTAATATCAATATCTTAATTAATCGAGATGTAGCAGTAGCACTTTTCCCACTCTTTGTTTTTTCTCATACTAAGTACATGACCAAAATAAGATAATTATATTAATAAATCATTTTCGAAAAGAAGTTATAATGCTAATAATATAAGGGAAATATTAACTTACAACAACAGAAATTTATATAGTTACATTCTGTTTACTGTTATTGAATGAGTGCAATTAATGCTTTGTCTGGAGTCTATAGATGAGAAATTAAGATGGTGTTGACATTTTTGTAAACGTACTTTTAATCCAATTTAGCATTTTGGAGTCATAGGCTTCCTCACATAGCACGTACAGGAACAAGTTAAAAGCAAGCTCGAGAGTGAAACATCAAACATGACAGAGCACAAAATTAAAAATTTAATGCAGCAGTTATTTTCAGTTATTAAAAAATTTAATTGATTCGATCAGTTAAATTGTAAAATTTTTTAACTTTATAATTTTTCGTTTCGATTTATTTTAATAATTCTTTTTATTAAAAACTAATTAATTTATGAATTAATCTTTTAATATTTATAAATTAACAAATTATTATAAACTATAATTAATTAATATTTATTTAAAAAATTCTTTTTTTAATTAAAATTAAAATTTTTTAATAGGTAAGAACAATCTTCATAATCATATTTCAAAAATTTTAAATTTATTTAATTTTTAGTCAATTTTATAATAGTCTAATTAAATATTTTAAATATTAAACTTTTTGTCTTATCTGATAGAAAATTTCGTACTCCAAATTCTGAAACAAGTTCAGAAAATCAAACACCAGTCACGTATACTTTCCTTTAAAATTTTTGAATTCATTATTTAATTATATTTTTCTAAGAAACTAAAATCATTTTATCGTTAATTATATTTTTAGTACCGAAATAATAAAATAATAAACAAAATTAGATGACAATTTAATATTATAAATTAATTGCATAACTAATTTATATTATATTTGTTAACTATTAGTAATAATTTCATCTTATTTTACCAAAATAAATAATGGAAAAGTAAACAAATTTATTTGCAAAAAAGTAAAAAATTCTATAACTATTTTTAAATTTAAAGTCAATATTGTCATCTAGAATTATATATATTAATTTAGTAAATAATAATTTCAAATTTATTTATTTAAAACATATTATATATTTTATTTTATTTTAAATTTTAATTTAATTATAAAATAAATAAAATAAAATAAATTAATAATATTTATTTAGTTAGTAATAAAATATGATTATGTCAAGAAATTGAAAACATAAAACTATAATTTTATATGTCATGAAAATAAGAAGAAAATGAAATAAAAATAGAATGAACAAGCCATTTAAATATATTTTTATTGAATTTTAACATAAAAATAATAATTAAAAAAGAATTAGCCAAACTAAAATTTTCAAGTTAATAAAACCTTTACCGTTATATCTATTTTAAAATGAAATAAAATGATTTTCAACGAGAAAAGTTCATTTAAATATTAAATATTTTAAATTTTAATAAAAAATTTAAAGACATCCAAATTTCAGACGTGCAAGATCAAATCTTTTATGCCCATAACCCTGTGCCAATCTCGTTCCACACGTTGCTCTAGGTCCCACATATTTGTATAGATGGGATCGTCTGGAACAGAGCACAGAAGATCTCATTCCCAGACGTGTAAGATGGTCATGACTATAACACTAGACACAATTATGTTTACGGACACCAACAAGATATGATGTTGACACAAGAACCACTTCCTAGATTCCAGGTGGTGAATTCTAACTTTCATATGTTCTATTAGCATTGATGTTAATGGTAAGAGAAAAATAACACGATTCTCTAAAAATCAATGACAAGAAATAACTCTTTAAATTGTAGTAGCGAAACAATACGAGAATAAGAAACTAGACGATGAAATAAACATCAAAATTTAATGTAAAAAACCCTCCAATATAAAACAAAAAAAAACTGGGCAAATCGACAAATAAATCCACTAAACTCAATAAGGATTTACAGAAAAAGTCAGTCTCCCTCCCCCCAAATAAGTTTTCTCACAAAGTTTCAAGATTGAGAATCTAACCCAAAAACAAGCAGACAAGGATGAGAATCTAACCCTCTTCACCCTCTCTCTATTTTTTTTTCACTTTTGGATGTTGTGATAGCACTCACTATCTCTTCTCTATCTCATGTATGGAGCAAGGCTCTAACGAGCTATTTATAGGCTCTTCTAGCTTACAATTCAGAATCCTAATTGAACTGAACTATCTAGATCACATGTTATCTAATTAGATTACATCACATTATCCAATAAGATAACATCCCTATCTAAATAGGACTCTATCTTATAGGATTTATCTACATCAAAACTAATAAGATAAGAGATTGTATTTAACTAGGAATGATACATCCCTATCCACAAAGATCTTTATTATCTTTACATGATCCTCCCACATGATTTTTATCTTTTATTGTTGATGTCTATCTATTGTAATCTTCTTCACTACATCATCCAAGATCTCAAAATAGGGCTGAATACTCAACTATCTCTCCCTCTATCTCAAATATGGAAAGACACGTTATTCTCCATCATTTACTTGAGATTCATCCCGACAAGTCTACTACAAATCTCATGCTTGTTTCCTGGAACCACTTTAGTTAGCTTATCATAAACATTCAAATCCATATGGATCTTCTTTAACATTAATTATTGCTCTTCTATCATAGACCTCCACCAACGATATCTGATGTCTTCACAAAATGCAACCTCTTGAACATCTTTAGGCTCCCCCTCAATAGTAAGTAACAAGTACTTAGAACTTGGATACCTTATAGAAAGCCTTTTCTCCCTTGTCGACCTTCAAAACTGCTTTTCATCAACTTTTGTATCCTATTGCTGCCCCTGCTCATTATCCTCAATAGGACCATAGATATCTGAATGCATCAACTCTAATAACTCCGACTTTCTTGCGAATCTTCTCTTAAAAGATAAGTGGTTGTGAGTCAAACAATGATTGTAAGGATTAAGTGGTTGTGAGTTCTTAACTAGGATAAGGGATTTTCTAGCCAACAACTTTAATTCATTCTCACTCATCTATCCCAATCATCGATGTCACAGATTCGAAAAAGATTCCTCTTTGGCTGTGTATAGTTCTCCACCACCACACACCTTTAAGTCTATCTTGTACAGTGAGCAACAAAACTCTCCTCGGGCAGCCATCATTGCGCCTCTGGAAAATTTCCACTTCCTATCACCAAAAGTGTGCTTAAATCCTTCTTGATCTAACATATTCGTTGATAATATATTCAACCTTAGATCAGGGATGTGTCGTATATCTCTTAAGGTCAGTAAGCATTTGACTTTTTTTGAACCCGGATATCATCCATATCGACTATCTTGACAGAGCTTTGATTTCTGATCTTGATGCTCCCAAAATCTCTGCTCTTATAGCTTGAGAAGTACACTTTCTTTGGAACACAATGATAAGATGCTCCCATGTCGATCAACCATTATAAACTAACATTGTTAACATGGAAGTATTCACTAGTTTCACAAACTAGTGTTACCCCTCCATCCGTACTTGAAACAGTTACAACTGTACTTTTATCATCATAATCATCCTCATCCTGATGGGATTCCTTTTTCTGATCCCTCTTCCACTTATCACAGAAATTTTTAATGTGTCCTGACTTATTGCAATAGTAGCACGTCTTCACGTCTTTGTCACCTTTAAACTTTGAATGATTCTTATACTTCCCACGACGTTTGGGACCCCTACTTTTGTTCTTTCCCTTGCTCTCTATCATAAAAGCCTGCACCTTGTCAACTCCAATCTCCTTTCTTCTTATTTCTTCATTAAATATACTCTCTTTGCTTACCTCCAAAGAGAGCACACCTTCAGGAGTTGAGTTGCTAATCGTCACCACTAGTGTTTCCTAGCTATTCGGTAACAAACTCAATAGGAACAAAGCTTAAAGCTCATCATTAAGAATGATCTTTATTATAGTCGACCTGTTGATTATGTCCTAAAAATCACTTAGATGCTCCAAAATTGATTTTCTAGCCTCTTCAAGTTCATAAGCCTCTTAATCAAAGAGCCCTTGTTGTGAGCAGTCTTCCTTTGATACAAACCTTCTAGCTTCTTCCATAGCTTAAAAGGATCCATTTCTTGAGATACATGATTGAATATGCTGATATCAATCCATTGTTTTATGGTGCCCAAAGTTTTCCGCTTCATCTTTTCCCTTTCTTTTTCCGAAATCATTTCAGGTTTCGAAGGAACATCATCATTGACACCTCTATCAACATTTGTAGGATCAAAGGGATCCTTGCAATACAAAAGTTCCTCCATCATGGGCCTCCATATTGAGTAATTTGATGACATTAACTTGACCATAGAGCTACTTCCACCTTCCATTACGATGGCTTTGGTACCACTTATTAGGAAAAAAATAACACAACTATTTAAAAATTCAATTGAATATCAATGACAAGAAATAACTCTTCAAATTGTAGCAATAGAATAATACGAGAATAGGAAACTAAATGATGAAACCAACACCAAGATTTAACATGAAAACCATCTAATGTAGAGGGAAAAATTACGGGGCAAACTGAAAAATACATCAACTAAACTCAATAAGGGTTTACAGAAGGGATACATGTAAAACTTGTTCTAAACTATAACTGCTTAGAAACCTGATTTTTAGGAATTGGGTTTCAGGAAAGTAAGGCTTCAAGAACAAATGATCGATGGTGTAATTCCACCCTCAAAAGGCTTGCAGAACCATCATCCTTAAGTTTTAAGGTTTCCTTAAGAACAGTGAATCATTTTTCTATTCATGACATGTCATCTAGATCGAATTTTATCTGAGCCGGTGGTAACTAATTTAGATTACCTCAGATAAGAGAAGGCAGATTTCAAACCTTTGATTAGTGTTTGGTCCAGGAGTATCATATGAGTCTACAAGGAATATCCAAAAATATTTCAACTGATTTTCACGAGGTATAAAAGAGTTATAATTCAATAAGTGAGTACCATTCTATTGTGTTTCTACTCTTAGTTTGTTTCTGTTACGGTCACAATTCAGCTGTTGATTTGTTTATGCTCTTGGTTTTTTTTTATGGTCACCAGTAGGCTCTTGGTTTGTTTCTGTTATGGTCACCATTATGCTATTGGTTTCTGTGTATATGTATGGTTTGTGATGATTTCATCTTGACTTTTTCTTTTTTCAAATTGATTCTTGTTTCTTGTTGTTCTTGGATTTGATCCATTATTCTTTGTATGTTCACAAATATCTGATGTGAGTTGATAACTTAAATTTAAGGAGTGAAATGGTGATTTAGTTGTCCAGTTGCTATAGAATTCCAATTTGTCCTGTAAATAATGAGATAAGGATAAGGCAGTAATTACCTTTTTGTAACAATTAGAAATACATGGTTTAAGTTTTCTGTAATATTTAGAACTCTATTTTATATCAATTTTCATAATATTTAGAACTCTATTTCATATCAATTTTTAGGTTTAATAGTTGGGTTATATATACTCTTTCAACTATTCAATTTGTTGATATAAAACACCAAAATTGAAAACTAGCAATATTTCGATTAGGCTATTTGAAGTGGAGCAAAGTTTAATAAGTGAGTAATATTTGTTGGTCTTTTGTGTATCCATTTTGTTGTTGTTAGTCTTCTTTATTACAATTGATAATAAGAATTATTTAAGTTGTATACTTTTACCCTGACAATAGTATACCCAATTTTTTAAAATACTTTTTAGGTTAAATCATAATGGAGAATATGGAATTATCCTCTACTCGTGGTAAGTCTGATATAGCATGGAATTATTTTTCTTCTTCTCAAATATATGATGGGAATGGGAATATCCAATATAACTATATGTTTTGCAGTAGAATATTTAAAGGGGGAGGAATTTTTAGAATGAAAGAACATCTTACTGGTATTAAGGGTAATATTGCGTCTTGC